>LPNX010750625.1:234185-285807 GCA_001517045.1 Pseudotsuga menziesii
TCAAAGTCATGACTTGGTCAATAATGGGTGATTTACGGGCCCATGGTATTTGGGAAACCCATTGTATTCCCTTTATAAAAGGAATGCATTGTAATACGGTTGTGTGTTGTATTGTATTGTAGCATTGTAATATGGTTGTGTGTTGTATTGTATTGTAGCATTGTAAAACAATTTTTGTGATTGTGTGAGAGATATTGTGAGAGAGTGAAGAGGAACTCCAACGGGGTTGCTGCAGGTTGTATCCCTTCATTTTGTTGGATGGTATAATAATAAAGGAGTGACAATTTCTATGTGGAAGTAGGCCATCTTGGGTGAACCACATTATATATGTATCTCTCTTGTAATGTGTTTGCATCTTGTTTAATTGTTTAATTGTTATTTCTCTACGGTCCAGTTTTTCTAACATATATGCAGGTAGAAGCTGAATATAGACATGTCAGTGGAAAAAAAATGTTACAACTGAACTGCAATAAGAGTATGCATATAAAAAAAATACCATGAACTAAAAAACAGATATGCTTCTGAGAGTTTAGAAATTAAATATAATTTGGCAAGTGCTAGCCACTTATTCACAAATCCTATTTAAAAAAAGTGTGTTGTAGGAGTGAACTTTCAATATTAAGGATTTGCAACCTCTTCATATGAATAGAGCCTAGGACATTATAGTCTTAATTATATTCACTAAGATTTATCTTAATTCCCCACACGGGTATTACTTGTTCATTTTGGAAAAAACAATTTTATGAGTTTTCTAATCTTGGAAAATGATGATCAATTAAAGAATTGAATAGAACATTATACTCTTAGACTTATAGGTTGAAACTTATAAAGCCATCAAATTCATTCTCTTAGACTCAGATAAAAAGCATGAAACAGTTCCTCGTGTCAATGTACTATTTTTTAATGTGAGTTGTAGATAAAAAGGCAATGCTTGCTAAATTGGTTGGGTTTTCTATAAGAAAATAACAATGAAGTATTTGAAGGGGATTAATGCATATATTCTTGATAGATGGTATGAATTACCTGAAAGGAATTGATTCTTCATTAGATTTGCAACAATATGCTTTTGAACAAAAGAAACAATTGAAAAAATTGTTGAGCCATGCCAAAACATAATATGCAAAAAAAATGCATATTAAAATTATTAGACTACAAATAAAAATGTTTCAACAAAAGAGAAATATATCATTTCTCATTTTAACAAACTAAGTGTGTTTTTGGGAAACAGAAATTGATTATTTTAAGTGCTAAAAAAACATGAAAGCAAAGACGAATTTGATCACCATGTTTAGAATTTCCTGACATTAGAGGAATTTTGAGGTAAAGAATGGTTCTCAAAACAAAAAAAAATGTATGATCAAAATCAACTTTACAAGAACCAATCAAATTCTAGAGAATGACATCATCCCTTATAATTTAAAATCAACTTTACAAGAACCAATCAAATTCTAGAGAATGACATCAACCCTTACGGTTGAGGTGGCATTGTTGGAGTTAAAGTTGCTTACTTATCAAATTCTAAATGGTGGATGAAATTTCATGGTTAACCATACACATTCATATATTACTTTTAAATATAATATTTATATACTTAGTACTCTTAAAGTACTTTCTCTTTTGGATATAAAAATATTTATTAATCAAAAGTCAAACATAAATTCAAAAATAAAATCATGATTTAATACTTTTAGATTCTATATAATAAATCAATGTTATTTTATATATAAAATTTATTGGTGAGAGTCATGATCTGTGGTGGACGCGAACCTACGGTGTGAGGTCATGTGGGATCTATAATAAGGAGCCCATGGGGGCTCCACCACGGCTCCGCGGAGGATAGGGAATTTTTAATTTTTAGACAGGCAGCATCGAAAGGAGCAGCAGACTGTTTTTTACGGATTTTTGGTTTTTACAAAAGGTCATAAAAAATTCACGATCAACATGGATCTAGGAGCAATTCTACTAGTAGAAGACATGGTGGACTAACAGAGGACAATGTTTTCTCGACCCCGGAAATTACCGGAATACCGTCATTGGCAATAGTCCAGAAAAGCCTAGAGAATTTTCCAGCTGGAAATGGTGCTAGGGTTCCAGACTCACAGCCCTTCACTGAGGAAGGGTTGCTCAGAAATTTTGCAGCTCAGCCTCTAAACCCATCGCTAGGAGGTGCACCATACTCATTATTCCCCATAGGCCAAACCCTACATGGATCTGACGCAGTAATTACCCACAGTGCTTCCTTTCAAAAAATGCCACATCAAAGTTCTCCACAACCGGGCGGTGATTTGAACAGAGCGTTAGACTCATTCTTGGAGCAGCTAGCATCCACAGGAGAAGAAGAGTAGGCCGCAGGACCACCGAACGGACTCCCGAATAGTCCACTAAAAAATCCCAACTTGGAAGGAGAAGGCACTCTATCTGATAGCAACTCAGATAGATCCCTGCTAGGCTCCAAAAAATGGGAAAAATGCTGCTTAAATCCTTCCGAAGGAATTGTAAACATAATCTGCGGAGTTAGTGTTTCTATGGCAGAATCCTAGGAGATGGAAGGGATGGCCCTAGTTGGGAAAATTAGAGGGTGAATCCCTACGCAAGGGAAAATGGAAGAATGGGTTAGAAACAATTGGTCAGGTTTTCAAGGGGAAGACCCGGAAATCACCCCGCTATCAAAAGGCTAGTTTGGCTTCTGCTTCAACCGCAGATAGGATGCGTACATCATCCTCAAGAAATTCTAGACCTTTGGGAATAACCCTTTCCAGTTGAAGAGGTGGTCTTCATTATTCGACGCAGATACAAAGAGACTCGACACAATTCCAGTAAATGTCCATCTTCCAGGCTTACCTTCGTAATTATGGAACCCGACATCACTTAGTAATATCGGAAGGGCGTCGGGGACCTTCATAGAGGTGGACCTCTCATACCAGCAAACAAAAATCAAGAAGGTAGCCAGGATCTTAGTCTCACTGAACATTAGAATAAGTCTCTGGGACCATATAAACCTAATTTGGCAAACTAAGATAAGGAAATAGTTGTTGGATTATGAAGGGCTCCCTTTTCTATGCCACAAATGTCATGAAACAAGAAACTTGGCTAAGAACTGTCCAAATTATGTTCCATCATCATCAGGAAGGAAGAAATGGGTTAGACGAACAAAGGCTTCGAGCCCAAAGGGCACTGCTTTGAATCCAGTTCTGGTTGAAGAACATCGTGTGCCGAAAGCTGCAAATTAGTCATTGGAATAATCAAAGGAAATGGCCGCAGTAGCAAACGAGGGACCTCTTCAACAACTGAAGCTTTAAATGAGTTCTCCGACCTCATCGGGTATGAATCCCTCTTCACTTAGTAATCATTTGAATGTTTTATATTTAAATGAGGACAAAAATTTGTTTTCTCCTCTCACAACCAGTCCCATCCCCACCCAGAGCTGCTCCCCTTCGAAAAACAACTTCGACAACCAACGGCAACAGTCTCCCCTCCCCTCTCAAAACCTGACTCATCCAACCTATCCACTTCTATTCACTTCCACCTTCAGTCAAGAGATGTCCCAATCTCGATGAATCCAAGAGGCCCTGCTAAAGGGCTTGGAGTAAACCCTAATATCACCTCCAAAGGCAGAGGAAGGGGAAGACCTTTGCATCTCTCCACGGCCCAAAATAAGGCACTCAGAGACCAAGAAAGTGGAAGACAACAAACCCTATTTAGGGAACTTAGAGCAGTGCAAACCCCAGACAGGGTTCCAAAATAAAATTTCTCTCTCTAAATTGCAGGGTTCTGGAAAGTACCCAGAAAAAACTTGCCCTAAAGAGGATGTTTGAGGTCCAATCGCCAGAATTCATCCTTCTACAGGAAACCATGGGACCAAATATGGAAGTAGCATTTTTGTTATCCTCACTTTTACCACTCTATTCATTCACAGCACAGAGTGCTAATCGACACTTAGGAGGGTTAGCAATTGGCTGGAAGAACTCAAGTATTAGATATATAAACTCTTGGGGATCCACCTTCACACTAGGAGCCCAGCTCTGCTAGGCGGAGACAAACGTAGCCCTAACAATTGTTAACATCTATGGGCCTTATTCTAACATATCAGAATTCTGGGATTCTTTCAAAAAATCTGGGCTTATTAAAGAAAGAAAATTGATTATTGGTGGGGATCTCAATTTCACATTAGGAGCTCATGAAATCTGGGGTACAAAAGCACGAACAGATCCTTTCGCCCTTTACTTCAGCAACCTCCTGATGGAATCCAAACTAATAGATCTAGACCCATAGATTCTAAAGCCAACCTGGTCAAACAGACGGGTGGGAGAAGAAATAATAGCGAAGAGACTGGACAGATTCCTGTTATCAGAAGATCTTTTTGAGAAAGATTTTATGTTCAAACAATGGGTGGATTCAGGTGCAGACTCAGACCACCTACCCATCTACCTGGAAATCCAGAAACAACCAAAAAAACCGACAAACCCTTTCAAGATTTGTTCTGCCTATCTCAAAAATGAAGAGGTACTTCAACTCATTCAATCAAATTGGATACCTTATCAGGAAGGAAATGGCACTAGGGCTACCATTCATTTCTCTCAAAACCTACTCCGAATAAAAATAATAATTAAGGAGTGGGCAGCAAATAAGAAGAGTCAGGACGATCAGTCAATAATCCAAATTGAGGAGGATTTGAAAGAACTCCAAAACAAAGAGGTGGGGGCTTCCTCACTCAAGAGGACAGAGAGAAACTCTATTCATTGGAAGCCTCTAGGACCAAAATCCTAATGGAAAGACAGGAGGTCTTGAGATTAAAAAGTAGAGCAATTTGTATGGAATGCGGAGATGATAATACAAAATTCTTCCGGGCATTTGCAAAAGGCAGGAAGCAACAAAATACCATCTAGGAGTTAAAAAAAGAAAACAATGAGACATCAAACACCTTTGAAGACCTAGCAGAAACAGGGAAGAAATATTTCGAAAACATATTCAAAGAAGACCAACAAGAAACCATAGCTGAAGTAATCCAAATATTTCAGTGCTTCCCTGGAAGCATCAACGAGGAAGACAATCTGGAGCTCATGGAAGAAATTTCAGAGGAGGAGGTAAAAGCAACTTTACTCAGTTTTCAAAAATACAAAGCCCGGGCCTGATGGGTGGACAGTATAATTATTTCTAGCTGGCTATGACTCCATTGGGCCAGACCTATTACAACTGGTAGAGGAAACAAGAAGAAATGGTGTCCTCCACCTACCCCTGAACTCAACTTTTCTAACCCTAATCCCAAAAAAGGAAAATCCAGAAAGTTTGGAGGACTACAGGCCTATCTCACTGTGCAACATAACCTATAAGGTGGTCACCAAGATAATTGCACAAAGATTTCAGAAGGTCCTTTCTAAAATCATTTCCAAGGAACAGTTTGGATTTTTGGAGGATCGACAAATTCATTAAGCCATAGGGGTTTCCCAAAAGGGTCTTCATAGTGCCAAAACAAAAAAATAAAATGGGGTGATCCTAAAAATTGACCTCTCCAAGGCTTTTGATAGAGTAAGCTGGATCTATCTCAGGCTACTCCTCACCCATATGGGTTTCAATTATCCTTTCATAAAATAGATTTTTGCATGCATCACAACTGCCTCCTTTGCAGTCCTCATCAATGGAGTAGCTTCCCCTTTTTTCCATGCTGAGTAGGGATTAAGACAAGGTTGTCCCCTATCCCCTCTACTCTTCTTACTAGTTGCAGAAGGTTTAAGTAGAGCTATTCTAGATGCAAAAAGAAGAGGATTTTTTGAAGGAATCAGAATTACCACAAACTCGAGCATAACATTTATTATTTGTGGATGACATCCTTATTTTTTGTAATGACTCAAAAAGAGAAGCAAAAAGACTCTCAAAAATCCTAATCCTATTTTGCAAAGCTACAGGAATGCAAATAAATCTCCAAAAATCCTCACTTATAGCATTAAACTTGGAGGAGGAAAGTCAGAGATCTTTTCAGGAGTTATTCCCTTATCAACAACTCTCCTTGGATGACGAAATAAAATATCTAGGATTTAGACTCAAACCAAATTGCTATAAAAAAGAGGACTGGAACTGGCTGCTTGCTAAACTGGAATCCAGAATCAACAACTGGTGCAATATATGGATATCAAGAGCTGGCAGGATAGTATTGATTAAATCAGTATTAGAAGCAATTCCAGTCTACTCGATGGCATTGGCATGGATTCCTTGTTGAAATATTGTAACTTCGAAGAATATTCTATATGTATTTCCTTGTGGTCCCCGATGGTCCTACCGAGAGAACCACTTGTATTACTTTGTACCCCGATGCTCCTAATCAGAAGAACTAATAAGAGTCATGAGGTAGTCCCCTCTAATTGTAAAGGTGGTTCATTAGCACCCCAGTGTGGTTACTTGAGCCTACATGTGTAACTCAAGCCTACATGATTAACTCGAGCCTACATGACAGATGAGTTAACTTAAGTGAACGGATGAATATAAATAGAGGTGTAGTGCTCCTCATTTGGAACACACACTCTCACTTGTGTAGCGCATTAGTGGAGAAGAGAAGTAGTTGGAGAAGGAGGAGGATCAGGCTTTGATCTCCTTGCTGGTTTTATATTTTATCTTTTATCTTTTTGGGGCATCTATATTGAGGAAGCTTTTGTTGGGTTTTTCCCTTTAGGGTTTTTCCCTTTAGGGTTTTCCCAAGATAAATATTTGTGTTTCTTTTGTATGGTTGTGCTTGTCTATCTTTCAATGATCCTGTTTATATGCTTTTGTTATGAAAATGAAATGAAGTACTGATGTCTTAGCTAAGCATATGAAAATTTAACATGGAATCAGATCCACCCTGAAAGAAGACATTGTGCAGCTAAAGAATCTATGGCTTATTTTTTTGGGGGGTCTCTATCCATGATCGATCAGCAAAAGAAGGCTAGACTGACTCTCCATTGAAGGGTGCATCTTTCTGTCGAAGCGGAATTCGATTCTGAGCATTTTCAGTTTTGGTGCGGAAAATTAGGGCTTTCTACAAAAGAAGAATTTTTTAGTGAGCCTAGCATAGGATTTTTCTCCTCATCAAAATCGAAGTTTATAGACCTGGATCAAGAAATTTGGTTGGGTGAAACTCTGGGAAAGTCAAACCCTAGTTTGACCCCAATCTGGAAAAACCCTAAATACTAAAACTACTAAGTTTTGGTACATTTGCTATATCCTGAGATTGGAGAAGGATCAAGAGTTGAAAATTGCAGATGCCAAAGATAAAATCCTGATTTACACTGTTCCTAAATTTAGCCTTAGATTTGCTATATTCTGGGATATATGATCCCTCCAAGTTAGGGTTCCAGCCTCTTCCATAATTCATCCCTAAACAGGACACCTAGGGAGAATTGTTGTATCATGGGCTACAAAGGTCCAAATGGAATTCTTCAAGATGTTCCATAAATTTCACAGCCTATGACTTCTTTGATCCAAATTTCAGAACCTGAAGATGAACCAGTGACACGTGGCATGTCGTACAACTGCACTGTTCTGAACAGTCCTGTAACAGGTCACCTTGGGAAAATGATCATAAATTCAAATTGGTGAAACCAATTCTGATGAAACTTTTGTTGTTGGATCAGGGACATGTGAGGTTACCTCAGTGAAAAAATTTAGAAATATAGGAGCAGTAAATTCTAAGATATCATAGAAACAGTAAAAAGAATTTATGCAGAAGAAATTGGAAAACTAGGGCTTCCTGTTCTGGGAGCTTCCCTCCACTGTTTTCAGAAAAGGAGTACATTGGACAGCTCCATTTGAAGAGATATATATTTCTATCCAATCAGATCTGAAAGATTCCAAGTTTTGAAAATTAGGGTTTCTCTGACAAACATTAGATCATCCAGCTCCGGAAGCAGGACGGACACCTCAAATCGGTAAGATCTAATATTTTGCTATTTGCATTTGAGGTTCTCATTTCAAAATGATCTATCACATCAACTTGATGATAAGCTTGGTAAAGTTGAAAAATTCCAAGCATGGAATTATTTGATCTCTCTGAAGAAAATGAATTGGACACCTACACGAGTAGAGAGGTTCCAGTTCTAGAGGGAGATGAGCCTCAAAGACTTACACAAGAAGAACTTGATCAAGGCCAAGAAGATCGTTGTTGATTCAATCACGGATCAATTTATACCACAAGTGTCTTCCCTAAAGACACCTAAGATGTTTGATTCCTTGATCAAGCTATTTGAAGATAAGAACTTAAATCAGAAGATGGCTTTGAGAATACAGTTGAAGAATGTGAAGATCCAGAATGCAGAACAACTTGAAGCGGTAGAAGAAGAAGTATGCGGAAGTGATGATAGCCACCTTGAATGGCCTCCCATGATCATGGGATTCATTAATGTGAAGAATGTATGCCAGAATTAAGTGATTACTTTCATCTCGACTAATAAGAAGAGAAGAAGAAGATAGGAGCAATTGAAGATCAAGCTCTCACCATTCAAAGAAGATCCCTCAAACAATGAGGAATATGAAAAACTCAATTCTTGAAGAACCTCTTATTCATCTTATCATTTGGATAAGAAATGATGATTTCATGAATGAAGAAGATGATAAAGCAAAATGATCAAAATGGATTCTACCCATGAAACAAATAAAAGATAAGTATTTAATTGCCATTTCATGATATTGTTTTGTTATGCATTTGATTGTATTCGGTTGATGTGTTATGCATGATAGATTGTTTACATTAATACTACTAATATGCATGTGATGGGTAAGTAGCTCATGGTGCTATACAACTCTCCAGTGCTACTTATCAAACCTCTTTTCTGACATATTGGATTAGTGCACAATCTCAATGATGTCATGGTAGAGATAGAAGGAATCTAGAAAGTTTCTATGAAATATGGAAGAATGTTGTATTGGCTAAATAGTTGCATAAGAATTTGTCGTTATGCATATGTTTTATGAAATAGTTCTAACCATGCAAATGGTGCATTTGAATTGTATGAAAGGTCCTATACAACCTCCTACAAGAAAAGAAGGACGAGACTTGTTCCGAAAAACAAGTGATGACAATTCAATAAACATGAATCTGTAGCTCCCAGGGTTAGAGACACCATGACGGAAGAAAGGGCTTCAGAGAGCAGTAGATCCACCTCAAAGGATGAATACCACCATGGGTATGAGAGATAACTCAAGATGAAGAAAAGAATGCTATAAAAGAAACTATGATCAAAGAATAACAGTTGATCATGGGGAATGATGTATACGATATGATTTCGAGACATAAAGGGAAGTACATAGTATCCTCCATATGGATCTACAAGAACAAGTGTACAAAGAAAGGTTCATGATTTGCCTCAGAAAGAATAGACTATGACATGACATACTCTATTGACCAGTATATATCAAGCATAGAACCACCTATACAGAATGAAGAAGGAAGATAATACTCCACTTCAGGGGGAGTGACTACAGAAGATATCTGAGTTCGACACGGTACGACATGATGGACAGTTCTTGATGGATCGATACTTTACCAAGAGTAAAGTGGGTTCCAACCTTTAAAGTTGAATGCAGAAGACTAGGATATGTTGATGATCTGAAAGATGAACTCATGGAATATGTTATGATGAAAGACTACTAGAATGATGTATGGGATATAGTTCCCAAACCAGAACGAAAGAGTATTGTATCCTCCAAATGGATATACAAAATAGAGCATGCAGCTGACGGAAGTATCGAGAAGTATAAAGCAATATTTGTGGCCAGAGGTTTCATTCAGAAAAAGGGAATTAATTCTAAAGAGACACTTACTCCAGGAAGTAAGGTACACTTTTTTCAGAACTATCATGGTAGTTTCTTCCATGGTGAAGTAAAGACAAGCCTTCCTTAATGGTATGATTGAGAAAGAGTTTTACATCGAATAGTCATGAGGATTTGAAGTTGAAGCCAGATGGAATCACGTATGCAAGTTGAAGAAGGCCCTCTATGGCCTGAAGCAAGCTCCCAGAGCTTGGTATGGAAGAATAGATAGTTTCTTGTCGAGCATGGGATTTACCAAGAATAAAGCTGATCCTAACCTTTATCTAAATGTTGTAGAATATGAACTTGTCATCCTATTATTATATGTGGATGACTTATCCTTAACAGGAAATGATAAATAGATCATGGAAAGCAAGAAGAAATTAGCAGAAGAATTTAAGATGAAATACCTTGGGTTAATGCATTATTTCCTAGGTCTGGAAGTATGGCAAAGTTCAGAATAAATCTTTCTCAACCAGGGAAAGTATGCAGTAGAGATATTGAAGAGATTCAATATGTTGGAATGCAAAGTCATGGCCACACCCATGGACTCCAACCTGAAGCTGTTAGCTGATGACTCGTCAAAGTTAGTGGATATGACTCATTACAGACAGATCATTGGGTCATTTATGTACTTAACAAATACCAGACCAAACATTTTTTTTTCTATGAACACCTTGAGTAAATATCTTGTTCAACCAAGACGGGTTCACCTAGTAACTACAAAGCATGTGATGAGATATCTGAAAGGGACTATAGACTTTGGTTTATATTATGATGGTAGCCATGAGTATAGATTGTATGGGTACACAGATACAGATTGGGCCAAAAGTATCTTAGATAGGAAAAGCACATTAGGTAGATGTTTTTGTTTGGGGTCTGCTATGAGTTCATGGTTTAGCAGGAAACAGTCCAGTGTTTCTCGTAGCATGGCTGAAGCAGAATACATAGCAGACTGCTCTACTAAGTTGTGAAGCCATATGGCTTCAGAAGCTAATATCAGGTCTCTTTGAACTGAAGATGGATACTATATTCATTCTATGTGATAACGAGAGTTGTGATAACAGAGAACCCTGTGTTAAATTGTAACACATAGAAATACGGTATTTCTACATTCAAGATAAAGATGCAGATGATGATGTTTCAGTATTTACATACTGTAGATATAGATGATGGTGATTCAGTACTTCTATATTGAATATAGATATGATGATGATTTTAGTATTCCCATACTGAATATATAGATGATGTTTCAGTATTTACATACTGTAGATGCAGATGATGGTGACCTGATGATGCTTTCAGTACTCACATACTGAAGATGTAGATGAAGATGGTTTAGATGATGATGCGCTGACAAAGCCTCTGTCTTGGGTAAAGTTCAAACACTTTCGAGACAAGCTTGGTGTGGTTCAGAAATACCTTCCTCGAAAGGGGGAGTAGTGATGTTCCAGTGGGATTGTATCATCATTGGACACTTGCCCTAAAGTGACCCGGAGACCTCGGTCTTTGAGAATGAAGAGGGATTGTATCATCCCAGGACATATGTCCAGAAGTGATCTAGTGACTTCAGTCATCAAGAATGTGGTGGGATTGTATCATCCCTAGGCACTTGCCCAAAAGTGACCCGGAGACCTCGGTCTTCGAGAATGAAGAAGGATTGCATCATCCTTGAACTTCGGTTCAAAATGTATCCAGAGGTCTCGGCCCCCGTGAATGTGGTAGGATTGCATCATCCCTGAACTTCGGTTCAAAATGTATCCGAAGGTCTCGGCCCCTGTGAAATTTTTGGATTGCATCGTCCCTGAACCTCAGTTCAAAATGTATCCAGAGGTCTCAGCCCCCATGAAAGTGGTAGGATTGCATCATCCCTGAACTTCGGCTCAAAATGTATCCGGAGGTCTCAGCCCCCGTGAAAGTGGTGGATTGCATCATCCTTGAACCTCGGTTAAAAATGTATCCAGAGGTCTCGGCCCCCGTGAAAGTGGTGGATTGCTTCATCCCTGAACCTCAATTCAAAATGTATCTGGAGATCTCGGTCCCCGTGAACGTGGTAGGATTGTATCATCCTTGAACTTCGGTTCAAAACGGATCCGGTAACTTTGGTACTCGAGAACATGTGTTGATCCCATAATTCATAGAGGAAGGATTGTCTAAGTTCTACATCTGTGTTGATCCCATAATTCCGAAAGGAAGGATCGTTAGTAACTCCGTAAAGACCTAAATCTCGTAATTTCGAAAGGAAGGATCATTGAATTGATCCCGTAATTCCAATAGGAAGGATTGTCTAAGTTCCACATATGTGTTGATCCCATAATTCCAATAGGAAGGATTGTCTGAGTTCCACATCTATGTTGATCCCGTAATTCTAAAAGGAAGGATCGTTAGTAACTCCATAAAGACCTAAATCGCGTAATTCCGAAAGGAAGGATCATTGAATTGATCCCATAATTCCAATAGGAAGGATTGTCTGAGTTCCATAGATGTGTTGATCTTGTAATTCCAATAGGAAGGATTGTCTAAGTTCCACAAATGTGTTGATCCCGTAATTCTGAAAGGAAGGATCGTTAGTAACTCCGTAAAGACCTAAATCTCGTAATTCCGAAAGGAAGGATTGTTAGTAACTCTGTAAAGACCTAAATCCCATAATTATGAAAGGAAGGATCATTGGTAACTCCGTAAAGACCTAAATCCCGTAATTCTGAAAGGAAGGATCATGTTGATGTTTTTATGATGATGATGATGTTTCTGATCGAAAGATCAGATGTTGCTGATGATGATGATGTTTCTAATTGAAAGATCAGATGTTGCTGATGATGATGATGTTCTCTGATTGAAAGATCAGAAGTTGTTGATGATGATGATTTTCTCTAATTGAAAGATTGGAATATGATGATGATGTTGTTGCTAACAATGATGATGTTCTCTGATCGAAAGATCAGAATATGATGATGATGATGTTTCTCTAATCGAAAGATCAGAAGTTGTTGATGATGATGTTCTCTGATCGAAAGATCAAAATATGATGATGATGATGTTTTCTGATCGGAAGATCAGAAGTTTCTTATGATTATGATGTTGCTGATGATGATGATGTTTTCTGATCGAAAGATCAGAATGCGATGATGATGGTGACGTTTCTGATCTAAAGATCAAAATGTGATGATGATGAGATCCTGATGATGATGATGCCATATTATTAAAGTATGATGATGATGACGTACTGATCGAAAGATCAGAATATAATGATGAGTTGATGTTAGAGTATGATGATGTTTGGTTGATGATGGTTCTGATCAAAACATTAGAGGCTGATGATAATGATGAGTCTAATTGAAAGATCAGAGTATGATGATGATGTTGTTGCTGATTGAAAGGCCAAAGTGCTGAAGAAGATGTTGCTGATCTAAAGGTCAAAGTGTTGAATATGATGTTGCTAATTGAAAGGTCAAAGTGTTGAAGATGTTGCTGATCGAAAGGTCAAAGTGCTGAAGATGTTGTTGATCGAAAGGTCAAAGTGCTAAAGATGTTGCTGTTGATTGAAGAGTCAAGATGCTGCTGATCGAAGCATTCAAAGTACTGATGATGCTGAAGACTAAAGATTGAAGATGAAGGCTACACGATGTTGAAAAGCTTCCAATGATTTATAGATGTATCACCCTGATGATGTTGATGATGTCCTCTATCTCTCTCCTATTATTGTTGTTGTTGATATTGTTATAGAATACCCTTCTCGTTAAGGGGGAGTGTTGAAATATTGTAACTTTGAAGAATATTCTATATGTATTTCCTTGTGGTCCCTGATGGTCCTACCAGGAGAACCACTTGTATTACTTTGTACCCTGATGCTCCTAATCGGAAGAACTAAAAAGAGTCATGAGGCAGTCCCCTCTAATTGTAAAGGTGGGTCATTAGCACCCCAGTGTGGTTACTTGAGCCTACATGTGTAACTCAAGCCTACATGATTAACTCGAGCCTACATGAAAGATGAGTTAACTTAAGTGAACGGATGAATATAAATGGAGGTGTAGTGCTCCTCATTTGGAACACACACTCTCACTTGTGTAGCGCATTAGTGGAGAAGAGAAGTAGCTGGAGAAGGAGGAGGATCAGGCTTTGATATCCTTGCTGGTTTTATCTTTTATCTTTTTGGGGCATCTATATTGAGGAAGCTTTTGCTGGGTTTTTCCCTTTAGGGTTTTCCCAGGATAAATCTTTGTGTTCCTTTTGTATGGTTGTGCTTATCTATCTTTCAGTGATCCTGTTTATATGCTTTTGTTATGAAAATGAAATGAAGTACTGATGTTTTAGCTAAGCATATGAAAATTTAACATTCCTAAATCAATTCTGAACAAATCTCAAAGAATCTGCTCCACTTTTCTACGGTCAGGGAAAAAACATCGAAAGGTTCTCCCCTAGGTTAAATGGGACCAAATTGCAAGACCAAAAGCAATGGGAGGCTGGGGCATAAAAAACACTTCTTTCTTTGCAAAATATTTGGTAGCAAAAGTAGGTTGGAGACTCATCTCAACTCAGATCCTATGGACAAAAGTCATCATCCACAAATACATTTCACCAACCCGATTCTGGATTGGATCAGGGATATGGGCCCACATAAAACCTCCAAATGGATCCATTATCTGGAAAGCCTTATGTAAAGCCTTCTCACTTATTTCAGAAGGTCTGGTCTGGAAGATAGGGGACGGCACAAAATTCAGAATAGGAGTGGACCCATGGCTAGGCAGCGCTCATAATCACATACTTCCTCAACAATTAATTCAACTAATCCATCAGAAGGGGTGTTTCCATTTGAATCAAATAGCAGACCCTATCTCAACCAACATCTGGCATCAAGGTTGGAGGAGGAGTCGGGATCTGGAGCTTCTAGACCAATGGGCAGGGATATGGGATCAGTACACTCTAGCTTTGCAATCATCTCACATATAGATAACCAACAAAGAAGATGAGTTGATTAGGGAAAAAACACAACATGGGAAATACACCCCAAAGCTTGGATACCAACAACTTTGTTTACAAGGAAAATCAAAAATGGTGG
The DNA here is from genome assembly GCA_001517045.1 of Pseudotsuga menziesii. NCBI lineage: Eukaryota > Viridiplantae > Streptophyta > Pinopsida > Pinales > Pinaceae > Pseudotsuga > Pseudotsuga menziesii. The sequence continues at coordinate 249,019 of LPNX010750625.1, forward strand.
AAGAAAGGTATTTGGAAGCTTAAATTCCCACTAAAGGAAAAAATATTCAATTGGTGTGCACTTGCAAACAAAATCCCTACATGGGATCATCTACAGAAAAGATAGATAGCAGGGCCTGGGTGGTGCAGCTTATGCAAGGAGGATGAGGAAAACACAAATCACCTTTTCCTATACTGTACTTTTTCCAAACAGGTATGGGAGCACTCCAAATATTTTACCTCCTCCACTTTTAAATGGAAAGGTAGCACAGTGGAAGAGGCATGGAAGGACTGGTCCTCATCCCCTCAAACTACCCAGCTCAGAGCCCTCCCACTCATCCATATCTGAGGAATATGGATGGCCAAAAACAAGGTCATATTCCTTGAAAAATCCAGCTCTCCAGAAGAGGTAGAAAGGAAGGGCTTGGATATTCTTTCTTACTTTCCTCAATCTAAGAACAACCCCTCTCCAAGACTCATTTTTCCTGAACAGTTGAAAAAAAACATCCCTTGGGCCTTTTTTGATGGAGCTTCCCAAAACTTGACATGTGGGGGAGGAGCAACCTTATATCTAAATCCAAACCACTTTTCTAACTCTCCATGGGGCTAGGATCCAGTACCAACAACTATGCCGAGCTTATGACCTTGAAACTTCTCCTTTGTTTTGCAATTGAAAGAAACTGCAAAAAGCTTTAAGTTTTTGGTGATTCAATGGTTGTTATAAACTAGATAAATAAGACTCAGAGATGCAGAATTTCTACACTAGACACTTTATATGAAGAGATAAACAGGAATCTCTCTTGTTTTGAATCAATCTCGGTCAAACATGTCTACAGGGAACGAAACACGGATGCAGACAAACTCTCAAAGGCGGGATTGAATCTGCAATGGGGACATTGGAAAATTATGGAGATAAAGGACACAGAGGCCAAGGAGTACCCTCACAGGCCTTTTCTTATTTTTCCTCACTAAACCACTGCTATAAAATATTTTGGGACAGTATTCAAGTAACATGCAGCATTTTTCATAAATCATGCTAGACTCAACTCTTTTTATCTATACATAATCATCTCAGAAGAAGGAAAACGGTTCCTTCTTGTATCTGCTTCGAATGGGTGTTTTTACCAACAGACATGACAATCTATTATGACTAGTCATGGTTTCTCTCAGACTAACCTGAAAAGGAGAAGTAATTACATCAGCAATGATATGAAAACAAAGATGTAAATCTGCATAAAGCAGGAATAATTACATACCATGTTTTATGTAGTTTTTTATTAATACAAATCAGCTTTTTTTCTTCAGGGAAAAAAATTTATAACATAATAAAATTATTATATATTAAATCACATCATATGTTATAATTGTTTCTATATATTATAACTTTTATTATGAGATATATAATACATATAATATATAACATAAAACAACATCTTAATGCTATATAACATAATCCACTCTTTAAGTTTGCCTTTTTTTATAATATAAAGTCACATATATTATGCGTATAAATGGTAATATATCATATTATATTAAAATATAATATAATATATATTGTTATTATTTTATATTTTAATAATTATAATATATATTATCCGCGAGATGTAGAACAGTTGGTGGCGGGGTATGGTTAAGACGCCCCCTAAGCTGGAAGGTCACCGGTTCTAATCCCGTCGGATACCAAAAATCCAACCANATCCCTGGGAGATTTTGACGGCTTAGATGCCCCTAGTTCGTGGCTACTCAGCCAATAGCAACCCTGTTAGTCAGGGGGGTTCCACCACTTTGCCAACAAAAAAAAAAATTATAATATATATTATATTATATTTTAATATAATATATAATCTTATATTTAATTAAAGAATAAAAATTAAAAATTGATATTAAATGTGTAAATATATAAAATAAATAGTTTTAATATGAATTATTTTAAATAAGTATAATTTATAATTTATTTACAAAAGTTTAATTTAGTTGTACAATTTAAAAATAAAATGTTTTATTTTGTTTTATTTTATGGGTACTATAGTTTAGTATATTTATACATTCAAAGGTACTTATGTTTCTAGTTATATCAAAGATTATTTTTTATTAATTTTATTTGTGCACATATTTTCACTTTATCTTAACCATAGTTACATGAATGATAATGCAAAATGTGAGCTCTAAATATATATTCCCCACAAAATGATAATTATACAATATTTTATTATATCTCTTATGAGACCCATTTTAAACCTCAAAATACCCATAATAATTCCATTTTGATATTTTATTCTTAAATACGTTTGCAAGCATCTTCCTAGATTTGATAAGATTTTATTATTGAACCTTGACTTGATCTAGGGTTTCAAGGGGTTCACTAGGATTCAAATTGATATAAGCTACAAATTCATGTCAAAATTATGAAAGTCTTTGATATTATATAGAGAAATGTTGGCAAAAGTTTGAGGCATATAATAAATTTGCAAGAGACATTTGTACTAAATGTCATTGAATATTGCATGGTCTCTTTTAAAGCTAGCAGCCAATATTAAAATCCTTGGAACCTTTTTTGCATATTAAATTGCTTATGCAGTTACTTTATAATGTTCCAAAGCTTCCAAGTTGAGGAAACAAAATCAGAACTTGTTGGTGTATAAATGTATGGTATTTTCATTTGTTGGGGTCTTAAATGAAAGCGTTGAGAGTACGTAAGAGGAATGAACGTGGCAAGATCATAAGAGATATTGCAGGTTAGTCGTGACTCCAAATCCCCTCCTTATTTTATTATTGATTTCTACATTTAAGCACTTTTAAGGGAATGTATGTGCAGTACATTGAGGTTTATGGGGCTTGTAAACATTTGGAGTCTTTATTCGGTTGCATTAGCATTGTTGGATGAGTAATTAAAAATATAATGCATTGTTTGATGTTATCTCTTGCAATCTATTGTAAAAATGTCAAAAGGATTTTATCTATAATAGTGTTGATTATTTGGTTATTAAGGATAATAACAAAGTGAGCAACCTCTATATGTATTCCCAAAATATTGCAGTGGGAGGAATACCAATCAAACTAATGGTAGTGGAGGAAGCCATGAATGGAGAGTGTTGGTAGTAGGAGAGATGTTCATTTTTTTTTAAAGATGATAGGTAAAGGTTTGTTCATTAGATAGAAGGACCTTGTGCAAGAAAGGGTTTCCTATATTTGCACAGTAAGTGTTGTAAGGTTAGTAATGAGAAGAGGGGAAGAGAACGAGAAATTGATTTCCTTATGAGGTTTCTGGTAATGCATGGCAAAGGTAAGTAATAATCAACCTTTTGCAAAAATAAGGTGAGTGACCCTTGATAGAACTTGCACAGTTAGTTTTTCCTATATTCACATGGTAGGTGTTCTAAGATACTTGATTGATACCGCAAAGGTGAGTTTTTAAGCATATATGAGCATAGGAAATTATTGAATCTAGATAACTTGGTCTCCCTAAATGCAAATAGAAAACATCATACCTTTGTAAATAACATTTATATGACTGATAGAAAAGTGAGCTTACAACTATGTAACATTGGAATAAACAAAAAATTCTAACATTTTCAAAGAAAAGGAAGAATATATGTTACAAATTAAACATAACAAGAAAAAACCATATATTTAAAACTAAAATTAAGTGTCTATCAATTTGAGTTAAAAACTTTGATAACATGTAAAAGATGCATACCGATGAAATCGAATGTGAATTTGCATGTACTTGAGAACCATGTGAAACGTCCATTTCAATCATAATTGTTGGGTTTGTGGATATGTTAGGTATCCTATTCGCAAATATGATCACCAACAAAGAGTTGAGTCCAGCAACATAGAGGACAAAATAATAGTTCAAAAACTAACATTAATATATTTAAGCAATGGGATTGCTTGAAAGGTAAAAGTATACCCAGTAAGGTTCAGATGCGGGAGCGTACCTTGTAATAGGTGTCAAGAAGCATTTTTTATTACATGTTTAACAATGAATCTATGTTCAACTTTGTACTTTTAGGAAATTCCCGCAAGACCAAACAAATATTCCTAAGGTTTATACATGAGAACATTTACACTTGTTTCCAAGTAATCAAGAAATCGATATATGTGACAATCTTAGTATTTTATCAGTAGAGAAGTTTAGATTTGATCAAGTAAAAGAGAATTTGTGTCTCATTTAACTTTGACATTTTCAAATATGATTGAGTTAAAATGAAACACACATTAAATAAATGCAAATATAGAATGAGAAAAGTAGCAACAGTAATAAGAGTAATTACACAACAATGTAGTAGCACCAACATATATAATGTGTAACACAAAAAGAGAAAGTCCGATAAATTACTTGGTGAATTGGGAACTTCCTTATATTCAGATATTTAGCTCTTAGAACAGTCATTGAGGCTCTGTACATACCTGAGAGAGAGAGATAGAAAAAATTCCAATATACGTTTAGACATGTAGAAGAATATTAACGACGGAACTTAAACCATGAAAGTGAAAGAAAGAAAGACATTCTACAACATTTATATTTAAACAAGGGCATGCTCAAAACACAATCTAAATAGAAGTGGCAGGAATAATAGTGGATGACAGGTCTCTTACATTTTTGTAAAGGTGGTTTTCTTAACCAGGTTTCACGTAGGCTTATTTGGTAATGGTTAGGTGTCGTGTGATGATCCAGTTTGGAAGCAGTTAACGTGATTTGAAATTGTGTGTGTAGTTCATTATGAGTTTTCATGTGAACCCTAAATGTTAGGTTTCTCATGACCCATTTGTGAACACTAACAAGAAAGTATAGGTCGGATAAGATTATTGGCGCCTTCAAGTCACTATACTACACACTTATTTGGTCGTATAGCCTACATATTGCACCATGGGTAAGGGGACCTTTGAATCCCAAGTGACTCCTAAACTGCGTTCCGTGTAACTATTTCAAGGAAGGTTTATTTTGTAGTGTTTTTGTAAGGTCTTGGTGGTCACTTAAAGACAATATTAGAACTTAGACCAAAAAAGGAATCCCTCAACCAACATCGATGGTGGTTCACCTCCATCAATGATTCCTCTCAATGCTCCATAGATGTAGGAATGCTCTATCAAAGCACCAAGAGGAATGGTTGCATTAATATGTGGACTTGCATCTTAATTGCTCTAGCTAGTTTTTTTTTCTTGCATTTTCTGCAGCTTATCTAATGAAAATTTCAAATATCTTGTCAAACTGTTCAAATCTATGGGTTTTTTACTCCACCTTTGCTTTGCAGCATCTGTAAAAGTCCTGAGCTAAACATGCTTTGTTACATTTTTCCTTTGGTTTTATACTTGAAAGAATTAAAAAATGAACGGTAGGGCTCACCTAAGTCTTGGCTCCCCTTAATATAGTTAATCTAGGGACTGGAAGTCTTAAAAGATGAAAGATGGAACCCTTGAAGCAATGTTGGAAGGATCTTGGCACCATTACACAATAGATGACAGTCTCACATGACAAATGGGACTATAAAATAATCAACATGGGAAATAGATATGTATGACAAGTGAATAATAGTTCATGTGTTAGACGTTTTGGAAGAGGAAAAAGAAGAAAATTTCAAATAAGGTGGTTGTCGTCACTTAAGAGGGCATACTAGAATTCATACCATTAGTGGTAGGGCTCAACTAGCAGTGACCTACTCATCATTAACAACAATAACCACAAAATGAAACTTTTCCCTATGAAAACAATTGGATAATGAAACCCATGGTTCACATAGTTGTTGGCTTCCATGAAGACAATAAGTCTAGGCATGTCTTATTTCGACACTTGTCCGGTGCTTTTTTACATGTTTCTTTGTTGATTGTGTTTCACAAAGGTTTATTTGGTCCTACTAGGTTTATTTGGTCCTGGAGGTTTATTTTGTTTCGCGGAGGTTTATTTGGTCCTGTCAGGCTGCAGTAGTGGTTTTGTTAACCAAGTTTCAAGATCATGCTTCTCATGGAGGGTACAAGTGTACTTTGAAATACTATGTGTGCTTTATCCTAAACCATTTATGAAGCAGTAACGGATGAACATGAAACCGCATGGGCATAACCACACCATGTCTATGCAGAAAGCATGGATGGAACATATCAAATTCAGTAATTTATTTTCATATGGGCATACCCTGTTTGAAATTTATTCTCACTAGATCAGGATTTATGTTACTAATTGAATCTTTGAAAACAATTAAAATGGGCATCAATTTCTCTTCACAATCTAATAACAGTCCACATGTTACACGTTTTGGACAAGGAAAAAGATTCAACTTTAAAGAGGGATGGGTACGAATAGTAAATTATATAAGAAGAGAGCATGGTAGTGTGAAGACAAAGGGGTAGGTTTACATCTATAAGGTGGGAATTAGTGCATAGGACCAAGAATTAAGGGTCAACACAAGACAAATACCAAGCACCATATATCAAGAATTGATTAACACCTATCAAACCATAAGAGGAAGGATGTAATAACGAGGTGGGGATAGAACCCATTTTATCTCTCTCTCAAATGTACAAGTGTTTAATAAACTAATTGAAACTTCTATCATCACCATATAAGGAAGGTCAAAATAATTAATGGGATCCATTGTTGTAATATTGATAGTATGAAGTGCCAAACTGATGATGTGGATTTTTGTTTTTGCAAACAACATAAAAAAAAAGGATTTGCATTGATAAAATACAGATGGGCCTATTTTCCAAGAGTTGAAATACCTTTAAATGAAAAATAGCATGTCTGAACAGTACATGAATTTCATTGTGAAAAAACATACTGAGGTAAAGAGATAATTTAGTAGACATGATTATAAAATATATACAAGGACCTATTACAAATCATTTGCAGGCATGAACCATCATACACATTTCATTATTCAAAAGGAAAAGAAACAATTGAAAATAGGAACAATATGCAGCGCGCATTTTTATACAAGTACATGAGAGAAAGCATTTCCAGCTATGAAATACTATACACATTTGATTATTGCAAAGGAAAATAAACAACTAAACATGGAAAGATAACTAAGCATTCTTTTTTTATGCCAAAATGTAGGTATACTTGAATTTTTTTCAAAAGCAACAATAATAACAAATCATGTTGTAAAAAGTTAAAAATTAAAAGGGATAAAGAGAAATTCAATCCCATCAATGATGTGTAGGTATAATCGATTAGATTTTTAACAGTAAAATAAAAATATGGATATATGTACCAAAACATATTGCATAAACTTCTACCTTCTTTTGGATAGACTGTGAAGGTAAATGATAGTTAAAAAACACATTGTGATACAATAAACAAATGGGAATTCAAAATTTGAAGTAACAATAACGATAGGAAACATATCAGTGCATACGAGTATATAAGAACAAAAGTGAAGGTGCAACAAAACAAAGTTGACTTAAGAGTTTCATAGTAAGTATAGAAAGAGTTGAAACATGTTATCTAGGGATCTAAATGGGAGAGGTCAAATATAACAAGTGCGGGAGTATAAGTTTTTATAAAACAAACACCAAAACAGAGTAGGGAAGTGTCTAGAATACTAAATTGTAATAATTTAGTACAATTCAATCATATATACAAAAGGATTGATGGCAATAGAAACACCAAGTACAAGAGATTGAGGGACCAAGATTTGGATGTCATAGCACAACACCTTTTCGTATATGTCTGACTACATCTCTTTCATGTAGATGCATAGAACATTGAAGCAGATGCTTCAATTTAGAGAGCAATTGAGTGGTTGGAAAATTGCAAGTAATCACAAGCACATATGATGCTTCAAAGTATGTTTCCATTTACTGTAATTATTTTTTGTACTCGTTTATTTGTTGATAGTAGTATGAAAGTATTCTCATGTATGCTAAATCTAACTTTGGTTTGCAGGAGGAGCAAAGAAGATATTGAAGCGGGCTCCTCAATTTAAGTATCAACCTAATAGTTGGCCAAATGTAGTTAATTGGAAGCACAGCTGATGATTTGAAGCATGCTTCTTTATATTGTAATGCTTCCCTTTGTTGATACTAGTAGGAAAGTGTGCTAACAAATGCCATAGTGATTTATGTTTTACAGCAAGAACAAAACAATGTATATGAACAATTACAAAGCTCTTGCATGTGGTAAGCAATAACGAATACATAGCATATGTCAAGATGACTTGTTTGAGAATAAAATATAGGTTGTTATTATAAAAAAATCATATATAGCTAATACAACATGGACATGGTGAAACTTTAAAAGATAACACATCGAAGTAAATAATGTAGAGTGATAAATAAAACATTTTATATTTGTTGGGAAAAAAAGGACATGTGATCAAGTGGTGATTTTGTATGTTGCATTGAAACAGCAAATAGTGGAAGTATAAATGAATAATGAAGACAACAAAAGAACATGTATGTTTGCAATGAAAAGAAAGATATGTTTGTATTTGTTGTCCTTGTGTAGAAAACTATTCAATAATCATAACAAGAGATATGTGAGCAATATAAAAAATGTATCGGTGGCAAGTACACGCCTAAAACAAAGAAAAATACAACCTTTAAGGACAATCTGCTTGCAAAGACTTTGAAAGCAAAGCTTCCTCTTGTTTTATTCGTTGGATGTAGGGATTGTTTTGCATTCGAGAATATCTAAAGCTGGAGATATGTGAAGACCTGAAATAAATTTCACTTTGGATATTGCAGTGAATGTAAGGCCTTATCTATCAATGTTCCCAATATATATTGTTGCATTTTGTAGAGTCATGCCTTATGCTTTATGGAATGTTAAGCCCCATGCCATACGAAGTAGTACTTCCCTGCATGAACCTCTTGTTATGGGAGGGATGGGAACATAATTTGGATTCGAAGCATCCCATGGGGATCCTTTGTAGTGTAGGAATTCAATAACAACAAAGTATTGTAAGGTAGGGAGTTGATTGTTGAGGTTGTAGATAATGGTAATGACTTTTCCAAGTGATCTGTTAACAAGGCTTGCTCCAACCCAAAATTTCACAGTTAACATGACATGTTGACCAATAGCAAGAAGAACCTTGAACTCCAATTGCTCATCATATGTGCATTTATGGACATGTTGATTCCTTTGTTCTGCAAAGCAATGCGCAACTGGCATGTTGGGGAGTTTTAACATTTGTTTGTTGTGCAATGAAACAGAGTTATTAGTTGCATACAAGTGGGTGGAATGTTCAAATGCACAATTCTCTTTAGGTGAAAGGGAGGAGGTTGTTCTTGTCATGAGGAGTGTTTAATTTTCAAGAGTTGGTCACTTCATTTCCAAGGTTAACTAAAAGTTTAGGAAAGGAGATTTGAGAAGGGATATTTCCTTATTGGCGGAAGATGGTTAAAAGTGTGACAAAATTATTAAAAGTTCGCAAAAAAACATTGCCACATGATGCGCCTGCATACATAGGAATGTCCTTTGCAGGAGGCAGTTGTAGAAAGTCACCAATAAGGATGATGGAACATCCACCAGAGGGGATTGTACATTGGGAAGGGAAAGCTTCACATAAACAAGCATTAATACGAGTTAACAAATTTAGGCCAATGAAGCTCATTTCATCAATGAGAATGTATTGAATATGATGGATTTCTTCTTGAAGGTTTGAAAGGGATTGGCCTTCAAGAGGGTGCATTTCAGCAATGGGAATCTGAAAAGAATAATGTATTGTAGGTGCGTGTATGTTAAAGGCAACAATACCAGTTAGAGAAAGGAGAAGCAAGGGGGAGACATTGCGGGGAGAGGAATTTTGGAGTGCAGTTTTAAGGCAAGAAATCAAGTAATATTTTATTGTTCCTGCAGTACCTTGAATGACCATTTTGAGTGGGGTAGGGTTTGTAGTATTTCCAAAGTGGGAAAGCACAAGGTCAAAGGCTATGCGTTGTGTGGGAGATAAGGAATCGGGTGAATTAACAGGTGAAGAGGTGTCTTGGTCTAGTTGGGTGGATAACTGATTGAATTCAATGAACAATATGGTAGTTTCATGCAAATGTGAAGGGATATTGTTATGTGTCCAATTATGGTCTTTGTCAAAATTGCGATGTCCAAGCATGTCAAGCTCATCAACATGGATGTTGTTTCCAAGGCGAAGTTGAGAAAGGAATTCCCATTCAACCATGTTAGGGGATAAGGGAAAGTGAATTGGCTCAAAAGTGGAATCATCAAATGGAGGTGAGGAGGCATATTCTGGTAAGTGATTAACATATCATATAGTGTATGTGTCTTTAATGCGATGCCAATGACAAGTGATTTCAAAAAATTTGTTCCCAGTGTCATTAAGGAGGGCACAAAATGGTTTGTATAGGAGAAGCTCACTCCAACATAATGGTATAAATGAATCAGAATCAAAGGGAGAGATGGAAGTGAATTGAGGAAATACTTGAAAAATATTGGGAGGGGATTTTAGTTTCCATTGATTTTTTTTCTGCGAGGTGATAGAGACCAAGAGCGAGCAGCTTCAAGAAGGTTCAGTTAATTAAGGGTAAGGGGTCTTTGCATGTACACAAAGATGAAGGGGGGGAGGTTGGCGGGGTGTCAGTTGGGTCATCAAAAACGTAGCGGAAAACACTTTGGCTCACATTCAAGGAAACAAAGGTACGGTTGCAAAGGACAATAGGGATATTTTGGAGCATGTAGTAAGTTTCTTGTATGTTGATGTCTTGATTTGCAACTGTTTGTGAAATGAATCGCCTGATTGGTTGAAGTATAGTCCCATTAGTCATTGTTGCATGTGCAAGTTGAGAAAGAATAGCATGGTAGCTTTTTGACTTTGTCTATGCTTTTGATGCATACTTTGAAATGTATTTGAGGACAGTGTGCCTTGAAATAATAGTTTGGAAATCAACAATAGCCCTCCATAATGAAATCATGGTTGAGTTGTGAATGTTTAACAAGGAATCATTTCTTGCAGGGTTGTATGTTTTGCATCCATTTTCATCAATGAACAAAGAAGAGGTAGCATGTAGGTCAAAGGGGAAACCATAACAGTATTTAAGAGACGTTCATTTTTTGTGAAGGCAAGAAGATTCTGAACATTTTTTGTGTCTTTGAACATAATTGACAAGTTCTACATAGTCATCCAAGTGGTTTGCTGTAAATATGGATTTTGATCCAAGAGCACATGGATCATTTATAGCAGAGTGGTGGAACCTAGGGGTTCGCAAGTGGATAGAACAAGGATTCCATGTTGTAATAAAGTTTTCAAAGTAATGTTTTTCATGTTCAAGCGTGGTGGCATCTCCCTAGTCCAATCTATCCATATTAGGTGCATCTCCCGACCATATGAAACCATGAATGTGTGTGGAGCCTATGTGTTTCCATTTATACCTACATTGGAAAAACATAACAATGTTAGATAGAGAAATTTTGAATTGGTGAACATGAAGAGAAGGATAAGAAATCTAAGCTATTACAGACCTGCACCAATAGTCTATTCTTTGAAGTCCTTTTTGAAGCACCTATTCAAGGAATATTTTGAATCTATTGTGCTTGTATTGTGATGCGATATGTGGGTTTGATATAATGGTGTTAATCTTCCATTGATGGTGTTGATTTGAAGTGGTGGGAGCTTGGGTAGGCATGAGAGCATGAAAATATTGCAATTTGGTGTCAGCTACACTAAGCGTGAAGAAGAAGGCTAGTGTAACTTGTTGAATGATCATATTAGTGAGTTGAGATCTGATTTTGTTCCAATAGGAGTGTTTCACATGAAGTGTAGAGTTGAAGCACATAACCCTTTCAGCAATCTTGTCATCAGGCATGTTTTGCAATTGATTGAAAAGATCAGGTATTGTGGGGGGAGTGTATATTCAAGATTACATTTGACAAAGATGGAAGCAGAATAATTGTTATGATGGAGGATAATGAGGTTGTAGATGTAGTAGAAAAAATGAGGGTTTTGCCAAAATATGTTGTCTTGATAGTGGATGAGGTGAAGTGCATACTCGTTCATCTCAACCTGATAAAGACATGGTTGTTTGAGCATTGTAGAACCTGTGGGGAATAAGGTTGGGAAGGCCATAGATAGAATTCCTTATGTGTTGTACCCATTGATAGGTGAAGTTCCTATAGGGGGGAATCAATGGAAGGTGGCAGTGGGTTTTTTACTGTGTGAAATAAATGTCTTATTTCCTCATCCTCGGTTCTAGAATTTGCTTCTATGGAAATAAAGGAGGAGAATTGTAATTCATGAGGTTCAAGAGAATTCATTTATTGCATAATAGAAGGTGAGTTGTGTTCATGAAATGGTGTATCATGGGGATTGGCATGGTGAACCAAAGGGGATGTGTATATTGATTCAAGAGGAAAATAATACAATACAATTGGATTAACTCAAACATCCTTGTAGTAGGGGTCATTGTCCATTTTGTATTCAAGAGCAGCAAGAACATGTGTTCGACTAACAAGTAATTCATATGGTTTGTTTGTAGGGTTACATTTGCGAACAACAAGGATGTCGAAGTCTAATATTAATCGAGGGAGGAATGTGGCAATATTGGAAATGTATTTGGGAAAGCTAATAGTATGGCCATAATATTTATATTAACCACCACGGGTATGGGTGACTTGTAGAATTGGATTGACACGACAAATGAGCATTTCCTCAACTTGAGTATGTATTGCAGGGACATATGGTTATATGTCGGGGTCCATATTGTTTTCCAAGGAAAAGTGATGGCATTTTATTTCTAAACTGAAACAAGAGCATGCATAAGCACCATGCATTTTTTTTGTTATAATTATAGGGTAAGATCCAATACATATTGAGCATACATTTATTTGAGAGAGTTGGTCCAATATTTTACGAAAACGTTGGTGTTCATAATTAAGGGTAGTGTTGGATGGATTACACGTAGGGATGAAAGGGATGGTGCCATGGAAGGTTGAGCATTTTGCAATGTACAAGCAATATGTGAAGGTTTGGATGCAGGGAACATTGGCATGGGAGGTTGGCCAACATAGAATGTAGAAGGGATGTGCACAACTTTACGAGCGGCTCTATAAAGAATACATTGTTTCTTGTTGTTTTCTTTTTTGTTTTGTGCATATACAAGTCTCCTTCATGCATTGGCTTGTTTGTTTTCATGATTTGGGAGCATGTCTACAATAAAAGTGTAAGTTTGTTACAAATCTAAAAGGTAACTTTGGTGAAAGGGACACATTTTGTATATCTAACAATTGGAATGTATTGAAAATGTCAAATAGTTGTGTAATAAAGCTATGCAGGTTAAAAAAATATTTAAGGAAAAAAATTAATTTGAAACTTCTAACTTGCTAAGTCTAACAAAGAAAGAATATAGAAAAATAAATTTTTTTATTACAAAGCAGGTAAAAAATGTTGAAATGGAAAAGTATCGAGACGATAAAAGAAGAACGGGTATAGGATGAAACATGAAAGAAGAAGAAGTATGAGAGATAAGGGAACCATCATAGAAGCCAATGAATGCATAAGTATGGAGTATAAATCATTTATGCAATTCGATATTTAATGAGGACAATGCCATGAGTTTTAGGAAGGAGGAGCAATAGGTGAAGTCGATGATGAAACCTCCTCAAACATAATAATTATGACTTTCAACTATGTATTTCCACAAAATTTCTCTATTCTAATTGAAAGGGTGAATAGGAATTTCCAAGAACAAACACGTTGGGAAATTTCATAGATTAGTGTTGGTTCATTCGAGAGAAGGCATAAGTATTTTGCAGATACCCCCATGAGTTCGTTTGCAGCATCATCAAAATCTATCACACCATACAGTTTCCCAGTAACATATTGAAGGTCAAGATTTAGTATATAACAGTAGTCGCATTCAGGAAACTCCCCATCACATTTAGCACAATGCCAAACATTAGAAACTTTGTGGGAATAAATTTCATGCATTGTATGCCATCGATAAAAAGAGGATAGGCAAGGAAATGAAAGTCATTCATGTTAGCATGTGTGATGCTTGCAAGAACTGAATACCAAATTTCCTTCTCAGAGGACTGGATATTTTGTAGGTCATTGATGGTAATGTGTTTGTGCAATTCATAAGAAGAGGAATTGAATTTTTTACTCAAGGATGGTGACACTGAGAGAAATCCATTGTAATGAAACCATGCTTCGAGAATAACAGTTTCTTCAATACTTGGATTTATAAAACGGCTGGTGTTCCGAGATAGTTCCAACAGTCCTCCCATTGAATTTTGTAACGCAACCACATTTGATTGCTAGGGTTTGGGGAGTATCTAAACCTCGAAGGTTAGCAAGCTACGCATCCTCAATTTTGTAGTGCTCTCCCCAAAGTGTCATGTCAATGTTATAGCATGACATGTCCTTATCCAATTGTACGTCGGATTGTGTCTAAGCCATCTCTTTTTCATATAGTTGATGCAGGTGAAAGATAAATCACAAATCCAACAAGGTCAACCATGGAATTTACAGGTGTAGTTTGAATGTCATGGGTATATTTAAAGTGGAAGCAATGTAAAGGAATCATGGGGTATTTCTCTAAGCATGGATAGATGGTTGAGGAGGATCCTAATAAAATCTGATGATGGATTTTCAAGTGGTTGAATGTTGGATTGGATGGTTTGATTGTGTCATTTGAGACTATGTAGACAAGTCCAATTTGCATTTGGTCATACAAAGAAGTTTCCTATTCATTAAACTTGGAGATATGGATTTCATTGTGCGAAGCACTAACAAGGTCAAATCCAAACCATTTTCTAGGGCCTCTTTGATTCTTGTATTCATGGATGTTTGTCTTCCTAATGACTCAACCTTGAATGGCCCAAGTTTTGTTGGAAGGACTAAGCGATATTAATGGTATAGTATATGCAATAAGGGTTGGGTTTGAATTTACTGAGGAAGGTATGGAAAGTGAAGGGGTGCAGGGGTCAAGTAGGATGGTGTCTGGAAGAGAGGGGTTCCTTTGAGAGGGAAGTTTTGTAGTGAAGTGAAAAGGGGAAGGTCCCAAATAATCGGCGCATCCAGTGTAATAACCTTAAGAGAGAGCAATGTGATACTCTTTCTAGAAATAAATATGTCAAAAAACAAGGGGAAAAATTATAGTAGAAGCAGTAAGGGTGTATAATCCATTTAGCCTAAAAGAGTAAAGGGGAAACTGAAGCATATGATGTATTGTGTATAACATTGCATGTACACTGGGTGACCTTGATTATAGTTCCTTCTTTCAGTTGGCCATCCTCTACAATGCTATTATATATAGATGCAAGTAATGTTTCATGCATGTGACACCCATCTGAGATAGAAATCCGAAAGGGAATAGTCGATGAGTTTAGTGAGTTAACTTGGCTTAGCGAAAAGACCTGCAATAATGGAGAAAGGTTGACAATGCCATGGAACATGAGTGAAGAAATGTCATCGGTCAACATAACTTCCATAAGGTGTTTTTGTTTTGGTGAAACAGGACCTAAAAAAATGATGTCAATGTTGGGAGGGATGATTATTTTAGACATAATTT
Source organism: Pseudotsuga menziesii (assembly GCA_001517045.1). Classification (NCBI taxonomy): domain Eukaryota; kingdom Viridiplantae; phylum Streptophyta; class Pinopsida; order Pinales; family Pinaceae; genus Pseudotsuga; species Pseudotsuga menziesii. The sequence goes on from LPNX010750625.1 coordinate 264,462, forward strand.
TTTTGTATACAATGTTATTTTTTTCGACTTTGAAGCTAAAAGTCATTTGTGTAATAACTTCTGAGACTCACAAATATTTGTATAGTCATAGAAACAATACCAAAATATTGACATATGAATATGACGTGAGTTCCAATGGTAGTTCCATTATCTTAGGAGTTTTCCTAACATAGTTTGGATGAAATCTTAAGTCAAAATACATGTATATGCTCTAAGGTTTGTAGTATTCTCTCTTTAGCTAGCTCTCAATGTAAGAAATAGGATTATACCCATCGGTATATAATTTATGTAAATTAAATATAGCCTTGATGATACTATAGTTGCAATGAAATGGTTGTATAAAATAAGCATGTATGTAAAACTAAGTTCTATGTATTATGGGTGAAAGGTTTGGTAAGCACAGTAGAGACACATGTTCATTTAGCTTTGCTTCTCTCTAATGAAATTTAGCTTGTTTAATTTGGCTTGATTTCCTCTCTTACAAGAAGAATGTGTCTCTTTTTCAAGCATCAAAGTCTATGCCTTTGAGCTATGCATCCTTAGAAATAATAACAAGCATAAGCCTACATTTTCAGCTAACACATCCCTTGCAAAGGATTTCACCTCACTCATTCTCTACTAAATCGATCAGCTATGCATTATTTTCAATACGGATAAGTTTCAAAATCTATTCCCTTATTTTTAAGTTTGTTTTATTTTCCCTCCATAAATTGAATACAAGGTTATATTGATAGATTGGCTTTGGAAACTTTTATTACACCTTGTCGACTTTAACCTATATTAGTTATTAAGGGATAGTGAATGATGTGATATCACCACCCAAACCGATCATGTTGTACATGAATTCTCTGAATGTCAACTTTTTCTGTAACTCCAACAACTTAGTACGTTCATTGATACATAGGAAAAATAAAAATGAAAACAAGAATAGTTCCACATGAATCCATGCAGAAGTATGTGTGGATATGTTTGTTATGTTAATGAGTTGTTCCATTTTTAATTGTTGGACAAAACTCTTTTGGAAACAACAATTATGAACAACTTGCACAAATAAACTCTCAAATTGAAACTAAACATATATCAAGTAAGGGTTATATTCATAGGTTATCTTTGCCAACTTTTATTACACCTTGTTGAGTTTTACCTATATTAGTTGTTAAGGGATAGTAAATAATGTCATATCACCACCCATACCTATCATGTTGTACATCAATTCTATGAATTTTAACTTTGTCTTTAACTCTAACAATATATTGTGTGCACTGATACAGAGGAAAAATAAAAAAACGATAACTACTCCACATGAGTCCATGTAGAGAGATGTGTGTATATGTTTACCATGTTAATGAGTTGTTTCAGTTTTAGTTAGTGGACAAAATTCTTTTGGCAACAGCAATTATGAACAGCTTGCATAATTAAAGTCTAAAATTGAAACTAACATATAGCAATTCAAACCAACAATAAACCCACTGTCAAGTTTTTTTAATTTATTTTGCACGGCAACCCTTGCATAAAGTTTTCATCAAGAAAGTTAGGGTTTTATTGTAAAAACTTTTCTTTTTGGGTCGAATTCATTTATACTAAACTCGCACATTCCATGAGAAACCTAAGCTTGAAACCGATTAACAAAACCATGACCACATCCTACCAGGACAACCTGTCAAAAAAACATCCTCCAAACCCGGTCAACAAAACCACTCGTCGCCAAACGCACCCACCATGACACACTCGCGTCCACCATGAGAAGCCTAAGCTTGAAACCCGGTTAACAAAACCACAACTGCATCCTGCGAGGACCAAATAAACATCCATGAAACAAAATAAACCTCAAGGGCCAAATAAACCTTCGGGGTAAAAATAAACCTCCACAAAACTCGTTCAACGAAGCCACACATCCAAAAATTGTGGGACATGTGTAAGAAAACCATTCGCCACACCGACGAGGAATCTTTTGAGATTCTGTCTCCATTGTTTAATGCCTTCGGTGTAAAGATATCAAGATAGGAAATGGTTATTGGATTTATAATACACAAGCAAAAATGAAAGTTTATACACAGAAGGAAATAATTACCCACAAAATATATAATTCATCGTGCCTTCAAACAAGGTTTTTCTTTTTCAAAATGACCTTTGCATCAAAGTTATGGTCAATAAAATGAAGACTTTGTGCTAGAAACGTTTTTTTTGCTTGTGGTGCTGAAACCCATTGAGAATTGTATATCTTGAGATCTATAATATATACCCATACTCACCCATTGCATGAATTTTATGGTAAAGAAAGATAAGGTTTTCTTTTAGAGTTTATATAGATTCTATATGAATAAGTTAACAGTGTTAATTTTTCTTAAGAATAGTTTAATGTTTTTTGTATGTTTAAGCACGAACATTTGCATCTCATCGTAAAGGAAAGAGGAGGTGAATGGACATTCACCTACAGCCATAGATTCTCCCAAAATTAGCTTGTGTTTCATGCCATACATCTAGTTACCAAAAGGCATAGATTTGGGCATACTGGTAATTATGATTTTATTTATTGTATTGGGTACTAAGTAATAGCATGCTACAGCTCAAGCAACAACCATGAAGCCATTTCTTATTGGTCCCTATAGATTTCTCTCTTTAAACATGTGTGTTTGATGAATTAGTTGATTTTATTGGGTACGAAGTAATAGCATGCTACAACCCAAGAAACTACCTCAAATACAATTTTAATTGTTCCCTATAGCTTGTTCTCACTAAACATGTGTGTTTGACCAATTAACTAAAGGCGTATAAATGGTTAATTCCTTAAAGTCGTAACCATGTTTTTTTATATATTTAACCATTCAAGGAAATTCAAATAGATAACTATTGCTATGCAATATATATATATAAACACTGTAAACTTGTGAGTTGTCAAGTTGACAAGACAACAAAGATATGTCTATATATATTATGAATATGAATATAGGTAATGGTTGTTGGATTTAAAATCCACAAGTAGAAAGGAAAGTTTATACATATAAGGAAGGAACTACAAATAATGCATGCAAATATATTCTTGCATTATAATGTATAATGCAATTCAAACAAAATGGTATTTATCATGCCTTGAAAGAAGGATTTGTTTTTTCCCAAAATGACCCTTGCATTAAATCTATCATCAAAAAATGACGACTTGTTTCTATGAACTTTATTTTTTGCTTATGGCATTGAAACCCAGCAATCCTTATATATATTGAGATCTATAATATATAGACATAGTAACCCATTGTATCAAACTTATGTTCAAGAAAGATAAGGATGGATTTCAGAGTTTGTATAGATTCTATATGCAACAAGTGAACAGTTTTATTTTTTCTTAATAATAATTTAATGTTTTTTGTATGTTCAAGCATGACCATTTGAATTTCATCATAAAGAAAATAGGAGGTGATTTGGCATTCACCTACACCCATACATTCTCCCAGCATTACCATGTGTTTAATGTCATACATCTAGTCAGCAAAAGGAATATGTTTGGGCATATTGGTAATGATTATTGTATTGATTGTATTGGGTACTAAGTAATAGCATGTTAAAGGCTAACTACCATAAATCCAATTTTGGTTGTTCGCTACAAATTTCTCTCATTAAACATGTGTGTTTGACCAATTAACTACAACCATATGCATGGTTAATTACTTACATCCAAAAACAACCATATTTGTATATTTAATAATTCAATTCAAATTGATAAGTGTCGGTATGCACATTATATATCTATCATTGCAAATTTAAAAGCACTCTAAAATTGTGACTTGAACAGTTAACCACATCCATCACATCGATGGAACATATTGTACATGAATATAACAAAAGGCATATGTTTCAGCATTAGGTTAATGATTTTTTTTATTCGTTTATTTTATTGGGTACTAATTAAGAGCATGCTATAGCCCATGCAACTACCTCGAAGCCAATGTTGATTGTTCCCTACAAATTGTTCTCCCTAAACATGTTTGTTTGACTAATTAACTACATCTATATGCATGATTAATTGTTTATAGCCATAGCCTAAAAAAATGAAAGCAGAAAATGCTTTCTAACTTTTAATTGTTTTAAGGAAAATTATTTCAATTATCTTATGATTTTTTTCTACTATACATTTATCACAATTCTTGTCTATGCTTTATTTCTAAGCATTTTTTTATATATTTTACCTTTATAAAAAATTTCCAAAATATGGTTTCTATGTTTCATTATTGTCATTTACCTAAAATATGTACTATTATCCCTTTTAAATTTGTTTTTTGTATGCACGGAAGTGAGATTAAAAAATTAGCAAAATTATTTTAAACAATTTTCTATACACTTGAATTATAATGGTTTCAATTTTGTGTACACAATTTACTCAATTTATAGGGCATTTTGATATTTACTAAACTTATAAATAAACTTCTAAAGACACAATGAACTCTCATGTTTGCATTTGAACTCTAGAAGATACCAGTACAAACTTGGAGTCACTCACGTTTATCTCTTTACATCCATACAAGATAAAACCCTATTGATATAAGGCCCAAATTCTATGCTTCCCTTCTAAACATATAGTAAGGTCCATGGGTAATACATCTAGCAATAAATCATAAATAAATCAACAAATCCCTCGAATTGATGTTATTCATCTAGCAATTAAAACCAGCAATAAATCCATTATCAAAAACGAGGTAGATAGGTAGCCTTTAGAATGGCTTAACTATGTCTCATGATTGTTATGCCATGAGTCTCTGTTAAGCCAATTGGGAATAATAGTTATGAAAAACACTGAAAATGACAATTTTAAGCATGGAGAGGGGATGGGGCCCTTTTAAAAGTATATAAAGGTCCATTGATTAAAGAAGAAAAAATGCAGAAGATGAAAATATGCAAGATATGCATCTCATACATAACACAACTTTTAATTGGATTGAAGAGATGTATTACACAACCTAGCAAAAAGAATTATGAACAGTTTGCACAACAAAGTACTTGAATTGATGCTATCAATTCAAACCAGCAATAAATCCACTATAAAAAATGAGGTGGATAGGTATCCTTTAGAATGGCTTAACTATGTCTCATGGTTCTTATGTCATGAGACTCTGTTAAGCCAATTGGGAACAACAATTATGAACAACGTGAAAAATGAAACCCTAATATTGACACTAAACATATAGCAATTCAAACTAGCAATAAATCCACTCTCAAATATGCCAAAAAATATGGGAACCACAGTTATGAACAGCTTGCAAAATGAAACCCTCGGATTGACACTAGACATATAACAATTCAAACCAACAATAAATCCACTGTCAAATATTTGCAAGATAATTTAATTTTTTTTAATTATAAATTACATCCATGAACCTGAAATTAACAAAAGAAAGTAAAAATTGCAAGGATTAAATTTCCCTTTGTAAAAATTAAATGAATTCAAAGGCACTGAATGTAGAAATTGTAAATCCTTGATGGCATAAGGAATTTCATAAACAAGCTAAAGATATAGGCACACAATTAACCTCACAGAGAATTGCAGAGAATTAGCATAAGAAGAGAAGAAGAAGAATTAATGAACACACATTAATGAATGATCAATAAATGATAATTGATATTATTACATAGGCAATACATCCTTATAAATGAAAATAGAGTTTCTAGAAGACCATTCATGCTAGCTCATAAAGCATGCTTACTAATTATGATAAACCCCCATAGTTGGCTAAAGCACTTTCCTAATCTATCAAGGACCTCACGAATTAGCAATAGCATGAGTGAGTGATGATGAGTGAAGGAAAGACTTACTAATCTTGGAATATGGAGAGAAAATAATGAAGGATGGGTTGGCAACAAAATATGTTAGTTTCCTAGTTAACTAGCTTTACCTTATCCACATAAAAGCTGGATAAAGAAGAATAAAGCAGAGTCTATAGTAAAGCATAGTTACCAATTCTGGATGTCCATAAAGTGGTCAATATCAACCCAGAATCAGAAATAAATCATTCCTGGGGTATGAGCCGAATAATTATTCGCTCACACAATGAATTCACCAAAATACTTGGTAAATCAGATAAGCCATAAGGCAAGTATATATTAACGATAAGATAAGAGATTATATGTTACAATGGTGGCCCTACCTTAAATATGGCTTGGGCATTTGAAATGAGGAAACACCTCATTTCATAACCTAACTTAGTTAACTTATTTATTTAATTATTATCTTATTTTATGTTCATTACATTGCCACTCTCTTAGAAAGGCTTTGTCCTCAATGCCTTCATAATGTTTCTGCCTCATTTTTTGTAGTGTCATAGCTGACGAAATATGTCAATATGAACTGATAAGAGTGGAGCATAACTTACGATATGTGGATGAATCAGTCCATCCCAAATTGATTTGTTGTGGATTGTTGGCATTACATACTAATCTATCGTTAGGAGCTTTGGTCACATTTGTACCATTAGCTTTCGATAGCTCCCACTTTTTAGGATATCAGTTTTTATGGTTGGGGTGTCAATATTGTGGATTGTTGGCATTACATATTGATCTATCATTAGGAGCTTTGGTCACATTGGTACCTTTAACTTTCGATAGTTCCCACTTTTTAGGATATCGGTTTTTATGGTTGGGGTGTTGATAAGGACTTTTCACGATGTCATTTTCTTTTACGAGTTTCGTCTTGTGAGCATTGATCTGAGTTGGAAGTTGTATTTTCGTCCCTTGAGGTTTTAAGGTTTCCTTCTGTATCTTTTCCAACTGCACATAATCATTTTGAAACTTCCTAATCACTTCTACTTGCGCTTTCCTGTCATCTTCAGACTTCTTAAGTTGTTCCTTAATATCTTTGTTATGACTTCTAATGCAATTAATTTCTTCCTGCTTATCTAAAAGTTTCCCTTCAATGTCTTCCGTAGATTGTTCTGTCTTCCGACTATTTTTCAACTTCTTAATTTTTGTGACTAGTGTTTTGTTATGATTCCTTAATCTGAAAATTTCTTCGGAATTGTTGGATAGTGTTTTATTACTTTTTGCGATCTCCGACTTACGAGTCTTTTTAGAGTCGTCATTTTGTTGTTGAAGAACTTTTATCTGTTGTCGATACTGGTCGATCACTGATTCTTGATTTTCTAATTTATGTTGTATCTACGTTAGTTCTTCATCCTTGTCGCTAACGATTTTGTTCAACCGTGTTATTTCCACTTCATAATCGTTCATTTCTTTCTTTATATCTTGATTTTTCAATCTCTGATTAAAATCGTTTTCGTCTTTTAATTTCTCAATTTGGGCAGACAATTTTTCTATATGATTTTTCTGGTCGGAATTTTTTTGTTCCTTGAGCTATTTTTGCATCTCATGTATTTAAATTATTACTTCTGAGTTCGTATTTGTGTCTCGTAATTCTTCATTGTCTCTTCGATAACGCTTTAACTTAGCTTCTAATTTCTCAATTTCTAGTCGCAAACCAGCTTCCATGGTCTCTGACTTCTTTGATGATAGATGGCTATCAATTTCTTGATGAGTCCTCCTTTGATTTGGCTTCTTCCAAGATATATATAGTCTTGATTTCTTTTCTTATTTTCTTTAGCTTCTTCGATCGATAGAAGATCTTTTTTTTTCCTTTTTTGATTATGTCTTTTTTTTCCAATAGTTATTATTAACTAATAACTATATATATAATAATAATAATACTTATAATTAATAACAATATTATTATAAAAAAAAATTGAAATAGATTCAAATAATAATAATAATTTAATTGTATATTATTTAAATGAAATGTAGGCTTTTTTAATTTTAATAATAATTATTAAGTAATAAATATTATTAAAAAAAAATTAATTTGATCATTAGGGTTTTGGTGTTGGCGTGTCGATCTGGTGGAGGCATTGGCAAGGTGGAGGTGAATGGAGGATGCGAGAGGGAGTGTGCACGCCGGTGTGGTAGCACGGAGGAAGGGTTGCGTGGTGGGTTGGCGGTGGCAAGGTTGATGGAGGTGGATTTGGTGTTAGTGGGAGGACTTGGCGGTGGTGGCAGCGCAGAGGGATTGTGCAGGTGAGTGTGGTAGTGCGGAGGAATTGTGCAAGCAGGTGTGGTAGTGTGGAGGAAGGGTTGGCACGTTGCTTGGTGGAGTGGAGGGAGTCGGTGTTGGATCCGTGAGGAAGAGCGAGGGTGTTGGTGGAAGGGATAGTGCGAGGTGGGTGGAGGTGGATGGAGGGGTGGCGGAGACTGTGGGAGATGGAGGAGGCGTTGGGTGGACGCGCAGAGATGGAAGGTGAGGGAGTTGAGCTACGAGGAGCTGGGCGTGTGGGAGCTGGGCAGCGGTGGAGTAGGGGAAATGCATTGTGCACGAGAGGAGAAGATAGGAAAACAGAGGAGGATGGATGGGGGTGGAACACGAGCAGAATGGTGGAGTCTGTGGGGATGGGGAGCAGGTGCAGAAGTGGAGTGGAGCTGGCGGATTTCAATTTTTTTTTTTAAATAAAGAAATTTTTTTTTTAAAGAGAAGGAAATGGTCAAAGACCTGCAACATAGGGAAACCCTGATTTTTTCAGACAAGGTCTGAATTTGTTGACCACCAGCCAGATCAAACAACAAGCACTCTGATACCAAATGAGCTGAAAAATTATTCGCTCACACATTGAATTCACCAAAAGACTTGGTAAATCAGATAAGCCATAAGGAAAGCATATATTAATGATAATATAAGAGATGATATGTTACAATGGTGGCCCTACCTTAAATATGGCTTGGGAATTTGAAATGAGGAGATGCCTCATTTCATAACCTAACTTAGTTGACTTATTTATTTAATTATTATCTTATTTTATGTTCGTTACATAGATGGCATGTGTCGACTTTAAGGTGCAAGTGGATGCCAACTATCTAAGCTAGTGGGTAGGAAATTAATCAAATAATGATTAATTATTTTATGAGTGGGTTTATGATATTCCAAGACCCCCTTTAAGTTTGACTTTATGATGATATCTCTGAATGAATTAGAAACATATATGTATATAGGGCCCAACAACAAGGCTATGGTCACCCTTTTACAATTTATCTTGTCCAAAGAAATGAGGAAAGTGACAGAACCACAAGGGGAAAATCCTCCCTCAAGGACATGAAAAGCAATACCAAAAAAATGTTGAACTGTTGGTGTTGATGTTGCTCCAAAATAAATTCTAATGTCTAGAGGAATATTCTTCTTGGGAAGAAGATAAATCTACTCACCTGGATCAAAAACATAAACAGTTGTAAGATGGATACTGGTACCATGTAGAACAACTGAGATCCAATTATGTGAAAGCAATACTGAAGGATCTTGAGACTTGTAATCAGCTCCAAGATGATGAGATGACTTGAACTTTGAACCAGTAGAGATGAAATCAGCTCCAGATAGGTGAAATAATTATCCAAGAGAATATATAATTTCTCCATCTTCATTTACACAAAGACGATGTGTGCAAGTGATCATGTAGGAACATAAAGAAGCATAGGATCAAAGAGTTCAAATGCATGGGCTCCATGGGTTGATCTAGATTCCAAATAATCTAAGAGATCACACATAAGCACATCAGTAGACTCATGGGAATATACTGGTAAAGAATCCTCTGTGGTAGAAGTATGTAAGGAGGAAAGATAGTGATGTTCAAAATAGTCAAGGAGGCTCTGAGGATTTATGCCAAGAAAAAAGGAGGAGTTTCTGAAGCACATGGGATCAAGTATGGTAAGTGGAAATACACTAAAAGGACTTGACTTGGCTAAGAAAACATCTAGGAAGTCACTGGGTTGAACACCATCAAGGAGAGAGGGATGCACAAAGTGTGAGAGGTCTGGCATATGGATCTCAAAATCCATGATAGAAGGCATAGAGAACATGGAATGTGTGAATGAATCATCAATAGCAATAGCAGCTCCATTAGTGTTTTATTTTTCATCAATAGCATCATAAGAAGATGAATCAAGATATTCAACTTCAATAGACACAGAAAAATATGGCTCTTCAATATTTGCTTCTTGATTGAAGGAGGAAGCATTCGAATCAAAGGGAGTAGTAGCAACATGAACTGTATGAGAAACGTGTTCATCATGATCAACTTCATCAGATACTATAGAGGCCAAGACATCTTGAGAGAGAAATCATTGAGGAGTTAGAGGTGCTCTCCACATAGATAGAAGGATCCTCATTGTGCTTTCCCAAAACTCTATCCAATATTGTCCAAAGATCCTTTGGGTATTTAGCAGAATCAATAAGGTAGCGCATGCTTGGAGTAATAGCCGTATATATAGCTCTAAAATATCTATCACAGTCATTCAACCAGTCACTTGGATATTCATAAGACTCTTCACCAACTCCAATAGATATCTCATAGAGACCTTGTCACTTTATAGATGAAATCATATTCAATTTCCACTCTGAATAGCTTGTGAATGGAGCAAGAAGAGGAATTGATACTCTTGAATCCATTTGAAGTTGTATCTGCAAAATAAACCTGCAAATATGAAAAGGAGGATTAATAAATGAACTCTCAAAGATCTGATATCATGTAGAGATTTGATGTCATGAGCTCTGATACCATGTATAAATTCTAAATCCTTGATGGCATAATGAATTTCATAAACAAGCTAAGGATCTAGGCACACAATTAACCTCACCGAGAATTGCAAAGAATTAGAATAAGGAGAGAAGAAGAAGAATAATGAACACACATAAATGAATGATCAATAAATGATAATTGATATTATTACATAGGTAATACATCCTTATAAAGGAAAATAGAGTTTCTAGAAGACAACTCATGCTAGCTCATAAAGCAGGCTTACTAACTATGATAAACCCCCATAGTTGGCTAAAGCACTTTCCTAATCTATCAAGGACCTCACAAATTAGCAATAGCAAGAGTGATTAATTATGAGTGAAGGAAAGACTTGCTAATCCTGGAATATGGAGAGAAAATAATGGAGGATGGGCTGGAAACAAAAGCTGACAGTTTCCTAGTTAACTAGCTTTACCTTATCCACTAAAAAGTTGGATAAATCATAATAAAGAAAAATCTGCAGTAAGTGCAATTACCAATTCTTGATGTCAATAAAGCGGTCAATATCAACCCAAAATCAGAAATAAATCATTCCTGGGGTATAGATGGTAAGTTTTGACTTTAAGGTGCAAGTAGATGCCAACTATCTAAGCTAGTGGGTAGGAAATTAATCAAATAATGATTAATTATTTTATGAGTGGGTTTATGATATTCCAACACTGAAATCATAAGTGAATGTTTTATTAGCACAACTATTGTCTAAAATAGTTCAATAGGGTGAAATAATACCTATGATTTTGATCAGGTGGCCAAACCTTTGCCAGAAAATTGTAGCGTGAACGAAGAGCAGCAAAAGTAAGATAATAAAATGAAAGGAAAAAAGTATCAATGAATGGTTACCTGAGGATTTTTATAGATGTTTCAAATCAAAGGTGGTGCATCAAACCCGATGAATCTAAGAGTCTGACAAGACAAGCCGTAGGAAATTCAAAAAAATAAACTATACCTAGAGCAATTAAGATGCATGTCTAAGTTTGAATGCAACCATGGCTCTTATTTCATTGATGGAGCATTGATGCATTGATGGTGGTGAAGCAACAGCAGTCATGTTTTCTTCATCACAACAGATAAGCGACCCAACCACCAACAACTCTAAACCCACAAAACCTTGAGCATCAAAATGAACCCTCAAGGGCCAAGAGTAAAAACCCCTCCAAGATGAAGACTGGAAAACTCTCCATGATCTACAAGGACTGAACCCACAGATAATCGATTTGAATAGAAGACCGAACCCACAAACCCTCTGTGTAACCCTTTCACAACATAAACCCTCAAAAATGGAATTGGGTATGAAAAATCCATGCTTTCTACAGAGACAAGATGTGGTTATAGTCATTCAGTCTCATTTCCATCCCTCGCTGCCCCATGGTGATCAATGTAGGAAAGAAATAAAAACCATCTGATAGCATATAAAGCTCTGAACCAAGTTGTGCCTAGGATGAAGCTGAACCCTGTCAAAAAAACCTATGTCAAACCCTCTGCAAAACCTAGTCAACAAAACCAAGCATCACTAGACACACCCGCCATCACACACAGGCTAGACACAATCGCAGCCACCATGAGAGTCCTAAGCTTGAAACCCAGTTAAAAAAACCACAACCGCAACCTACCAGCACCAAATAAACCTTCTCCAAACTAGATAAACCTCCAAAACCATCACCAAATAAACTCGGTTAAGCAGTCACCTGGGATTCGAGAATCCCCTTCCTCGTGGACTCTGAGTTGAAGATGACAATAATATTATTCGGCATTTACTGTCTTGTCAGTGTTCAAAGATGGGTCAGGATAAAGCACAAACAGTAATTCAAATGGGCATGAAAAGGATAATTGCACCCGCCATGAGAAGCCTAAGCTTGAAACCGGGTTAACAAAACCACAACCGCAACTTATCAAGACACCCTACAACAAAACTTGTGCCAAACTCATTTAACAAAACCATGCGTCGCCAAACACACCCGCCATCACACACAAGCCAGACAGAGTCGCATCCACCATGAGAAGCATAAGCTTGAAGTTAACAAAACCACAACCGCAGCCTGCCAAAACCAAATAAATGTCCGCAAAAAAAAAGAAACCTCCAAGACTAAATAAATATTTGGCGTAAAAATAAACCTCCACGAAACCCGGTCAACAAAGTCTTGCGTCCACAAAATGCGGACACATGTTACAAAACCATTCACCAGACCGACGAGGAATATTTTAAGACTTCGTCTCCATTGTTTAAAGCCTTCGGCGTAAATATAGGATCAAAAGAATATTTTTTTAACCTTTTTTTGTAAATTAACTTTATAATTAATATAAATTAATGTGGTAAGCCACCCAACTCTTTTGAAGTTTTATAATGTGAAGTACAACAAATATTCTTTATAAACTAACTTATCTATAGTCGCTAAGAAAATGTATGATTGTGTCTAATGCATAAACTAACAACTTAACTTGCAATGCCTTCCACTATTAAACAATGGTTTTATGACAACGATAGTTCCAGGAAGTAAAAAATTCTATGGCAATTCTTACTTTGTTTTTACCAAAGTATAAACATGGGCTCTAGTATATCCAGTTGAGGATTGTTAAGTGTGTCTCCCGTGCATCATTTTTTGGGGAGATATCAGCATCCATGACACATAAAAAATTCCTTAATTTCTCGCAACGAATTTATGACAACAGTAATCAACAACGAATTCTCAGTTTGTAGTGAAGCAAAAGTTAGAGATAAAGTGAAGCTTAGCCCTTCGGTGATTTTTTTCTTCACTATAATTTCTGAAGTATAAATGGCCAAAGGCCAATTTATGGTTGAGAACCAGATCATAGAAACCTGTAAATATTTTTGTTTGTCCAAAATTCGGAATCAACATAATGTCTGAGAAAGGGTTTTGATACAAATAAAGCAAACAAGATCCATTTTCTAGTGAATATCCAACATAGGAAAAGATAAAAGAAATAAATCCATATGCGATAGTAATAATATCATATATAAATGAATGATAGAGAGTTGACGAGATTATTACGATACAGTGAGAGGTCCATATATATATATATACATCTCCTTGTTAATATTATTGTAATATTCCCTTATCCACCATAGTCTAAATGCCAGTTTCCCAGCTTAGGATATCATTATCACTTTCACTAGTGTATGGAGATGTATTCTAGGGCCCACTATACACTTGATGTGGTCCCTCATGCATCAATCTAGGAGCTCCAAAGACCAATCCCTAGATTTTAGAAGATTACTCTGAATTACGGGAGTTCCACCATCAGTTCACCCTAATCAATGTTGTGAGTCTCTAATGGGAAACATTCAGTTCACTCTCAGTTAACCTTGCACCTATTTTTGACGATTTAAGGAGATAGGTGCCTTTTCTCACCTACCTTGGTCAATTAACTAACTGTGAGATGTTTTAGTTGTCCAAAGTTACACTAGTGAGTCTTCGGTGGTGATTATTCCACATTTATTCATGTATGGAGTCAGTCTAGAGTCATGGATTCAAATCGCTCTTACAGGATTCGAATTCCCTATTTTATATCATGGATGTATTACATACATATTAATAATTATTGAGTAAAAAATATTCTACCAAATTCGTGCCTCTTGTATGATGAATTTCACTATGCATATTTAACAATTCTAAACACTAAAATTCTTCCTCCATTATTCTTTCACTATGAAGTTCAATCTAGCCTGAAGATCTTGTGGAATTGATCATTTTACATGGTACCATATCTCTACAGAGTTGGTTTACCTTTGAATTGAGAGTTTTATGCAGATTAATTGAAGAATTCAAAAGAATTGTGTTGCTCCTAAAGCTGCAAAATGGAGAATTCAACTGCCTTGACACCAAGGATCATCACACCTTTCAATTACATGGATTGGATGGGAGATATGCATATTGTGCAAAAAAAGGGTCTATATAGGGTCACAATGGGCAAGGAGGTCGAACCCCAACATCCTTCAAAGAAATCGAAATACCTGAACAAGTTGGATGAAGCCTTTGGTTTCATGTGTATTCATATCTCCAGGGAGTCTCTCTTCCAGGTTGATGGATTAAAAAAAATCGAGGGAAGTATGGATAAGGATCGAATCACTATTTGGAAATAAGGATGAGCTGAGAGGCCACATTTTGGAGAAAGAAATAATTTCTCTTCAACCCAACAATTTTGAAACCATCCAGCAGTTTTTCACCAAATTCAAGGCTTTGGTAAAATGTAGTGCAAGCAATGTGGAATTGACAAGAAGGATGAGCAATTGGTGCTATCCATTCTGAGCAAGCTTGGCCCTAAATTTTGTAGTTTTTTTTCCCACTTTCCACTCTGGGAGACTGACAACCCTAAACTAGTGAATTCCCTCGCTTGATGCATTCATCGAATCCCTAATCCAAGAACAAGATAAGTTGATCCAAATGGGATCCCTAAAAGCCTCCAAATATATAGCCCTTTTGGCTGGAGAGACCAAGAATGCACAATAAAAAGGGAAGGACAAGATAAATACATAATTTGAACCAAAGGAGGAGCTTGATCCATCAGATGGATCCCCAGGTTGCAAGAAGGATAAGCAGAAGAGGTTTGAAAAGACCAAGTGTTCCAATTGCAAGAAATCAAACCATTATAAGAAAGGCAATGTGGAGAAAACTATAGATCAAATGGCCAGACTTCTTAAACAACACCACATTGACCTCCCAAAAGGTGTAAGGAATATTGATCCTAAAAGAAAGACCGATGATCATGAGAGATGTCATGCACTAAAGGCTGGATTTTCAAAATCTCAAGTTTTCCTCATTGACTCAGGAGCCTCCAACCACATGGTTGCCTCAAAAGAGTCATTTTCTTCATTAAATCTCACCAATGGTCCAATTATTCACATGCGAGATGATAATAAGATCCAAGATGAAGGGATGGGTACAATAAAAATAGAACATGGAATGTTCAAAAATGTGAATTTGTATGTACCTTCTTTAGCATCAAACTTTTTATCTATTTATTAGATGACACACTGGTTCACTAAAAAGAGTTGTTTTTGGACCTGACACAGTTGAGATATCAGATATCTCTATTGGGAAGCTGATATATAAAGGTGTTGCAAACCATGCCTCCAAGGCATATGATTTCTCACACTTTTTACTCATATCCATTGCAAGATCTACATCTAATTAAAAGGGAAGGTAAATCTATTTTGCCTAAACCATTTGCACATGATAATGTTTCTTGTGATGATTCGGGTCCAAAATTAAAAGTTGAGGATGAATTTCAAATAGATCTAGGTCCATATCAAGTCCCTACTCCCAATCCTAGGCCTAAATGGGATCATAAAGTCATTGAGGCTACTAGGAACATGGATGGAGATCCATATGAAAAATGAGAACCATATCTCAGTTTCAAGATGACAACCTTGTGCTATGTCATACAGATACACTTCTCCCATAGAGTTTCTATAAACTCCCAAAGAGGTGCTACATGATGTTGGGTTTGATCGATGTTAGAAAAACAAGATCGCGAAGCAATAACGATTAAACAAGATGCAAATATTAAGCACGTTACAAGAGAGACACAGATATAATGTGGTTCAACAAAGATGGGCTATGTCCACACATAAATTTTTAGTCCTTTATTATCATACCATCCAGCAAAATTAACGGATGTAACCCTCTTCTCTCTCACAGTCTCTCTCACACAATCACAGAGATTGTTTTACAATGCTACAATACAATACATCGTTGTATTACAATGATTTCCTTTTATAGGGAATTACCATGGGAAAATACTATGCACCACCCAATCCCATGGGTCCGCAAAATGTTGGAAAACATGTCTCTGGTTACTATCTTTGTCAACATGTCTACATGATTCTGGCTAGTATGTATCTTTTTCCAACTTCAACATTTCATATTCCAGAACATATATTATGAAACAGTACTTGAGTTGTATATGTTTAGTATTCGAATGAAAGGATGAGTTATTTAGAAGATGAATGGCACTCTGATTGTCACTGTACAACATGTTATTCTCCTGCTTCTTACCCAATTCCTCCATAAACCTATGCAACCAAATAATATCTTTACTAGCATCTTTAGTAGCAACATACTTTGTTTCCATTGTTGAAAGTACATCAACCTTTTGCAGTTTCAAAATACAACTTATTGTTGTTCCACCCATAGTAAAGACATACCATGTGGTGCTCCTCCTGTTGTATTTATCACCTACAATATTTGCATCAAAATATACATGTAGAATAGTGTCTAAACCTCCAAAAACATAATGCATGAGAAGTGGTACCTCTCAAATACTTGAGAGTCCATTCTATTGTTTTCCAATGTTCTTTACCTGAATTGTTCATATACCTGCTTGCAACTCCCACTGCATGCACAATATCTGGTCTTGTGCACACTATGGCATACATCAAGCTTCCAACTGATGGTGAATAGGGAACCTTGGACATGTATTATATATCTTCCTGTGTCTTGGGACACATCTCCTTACTTATTTTGAAATGGTTGGACAAAGGTGTACTAATTTGTTTTGCGTTCCGCATTCTAAACCTCTCCAACACCTTTTATATGTACTCACCTCAAGACAATGTCAATTTGCAATTTTTCTTGTCTTTTTTTATTCTAATACCAAGGATTTAGTTTGCAGCACTCAAATCGTTCATCGCAAATTTCCTTTTGAGCACATTTATATCCTGCATGTTAGACCCTGCAACAAGCATGTCATCCACATACAATAACAAGATAGTATATCTTCCATTATCTAGCCTCTTGAAATCAACACAATGGTCATAATGGCATCTACTATAACCATGTTATGTCATAAACTTATCAAATTGAAAATACCATTGCCTTGGAGCTTGCTTCAGGACATACAAGCTCTTCTTCAATCTACAAACCAAAATCTCTTTCTCTTTGACCTCATACCCATATGGTTGTTGCATATAAATATCTTCCTCCAAATCACCATGGATAAAGGTTGCTTTTACATCTAACTGTTCAAGATGCAAATCTTCTACCACCACTAAACTTAATATAGTCCTAATTGAAGTCATTTTAACAACAAGAAATAATATTTCATCAAAGTCTATACCTTTCTTTTATGAAAACCCCTTTACAACAAGTCTAGCCCTGTACCGCTTCTTGCCTCCATCTTCTTCCTTCAACCTATAAACCCATTTATTCTACAATGCTCTTTTTGTTGTAAAAAAATCAACCAAATCCCAAGTCTAGTTTATTAGCAATGATTCCATCTCCTCATCCATTCCTTGCTCCCACTTCTTTCTAGTATCTACTTGCATTGCATCTTCAAAACATTCTGGTTCACCAAAATTAGTCATCAATAAATAATACACTGAAGGAGAGAATCATTCAAGGGGTCTACTTAACTTGGTAGATATCCATACATTTGTAGGAGTTTGAGGTACCTACTGCTGCTCTTGATTTTTCGGTGCCTCTGGAACTTCATTTTATTTGATTTCATCAAGCACTATGTACATTGTGTTTTCATTTTTCTCTTTCTTTCCCTATAACTAATATTTGTGCATAACCTTTTCATTGAATACTACATCTCTAGTCCTAATTATTTTGTGATTTTCATAATCCCATAAGCGATAACCAAAATCATCAACCATGTATCCAATAAAGGTACATTTCTTGGATTTAACCTCAAGCTTTGCTCTATTTTCTTTATCAATGTGTGATAGGTAATAACTCCCAATTCATTCTATTGCATAGCCAAAAGAATTTATTTATACATTTTAAATGTTGGTTCAGTTTCATCTTCCGCCCAGCCTTTTTAGCTTCCTACATTTTCTTTTATTTATTTACACAATATAATCCCGACGGATTATATTCCAACAATCCCCCCCTTAATCCGAAGGGGTGTTAGTAAGTCTGAGCATGTTTCTGAATCTTTCAAACTTTTCTCGTCCAAGCACTTTGGTGAAGATGTCTACAACTTGATCATTTGTGGAACAATGTCGAAGATGGACTGTCTTGGCCTCTACATGATGTCGAATCAAATGATACTTTGTGTTGATGTGTTTGGTTCGATCATGGAATCTAGGATTCTTAGCCAGCTTGATTGCAGAAGTATTGTCGACCAATAATGGAGTGGATTTCTCTTGTTTTTCTTGCAAATCTTCAAGTATCTTCTTGAGCCATACTATTTATTTCGTTGCCTCAGCTGCAGCCACATATTCTGCTTCTGTTGTTGAATCTGTCGGAACTGATTGTTTGTGTGACCTCCATGAGACAGATGCTGATCCAAGACTCATGGTGTATCCAGAAGTTGATACTCCTGTCTCCTTATCGCCATCAAAATCTGAGTCTGAGTACCCAATAAGTTTGAAGTCATCCACTTTAGAGTACTTGAGTCCAACGTCTTGAGTCCCCTTCAAGTATCTTAGAACTCTTTTTGCAGCTGACCAGTGTCCTTCACAAGGTTTATGCATGAACCTTGAAAGTATGCCAACAACATAAGAAATATCTGGTCTAGTTGTTTTAAGGTAGATAAGACTACCTACAAGTTGTCGATACTTGGTCGCATCCTCAAATTCTTTTCCTTCGCTTGATGTGAGCTTCGTTTTCTGTTCCATTGGAGTAGAGATAGGGTTGCATTCTGTCATGCAAAATTTGTTTAGTAGTTCTCCAACATATTTTTTCTAAGATAGGAATATGTACTTAGGATGTTGAGTGACTTCAATTCCTAAGTAATAGTGGAGATGTCCCATATCTGTCATTTCAAAGATCTTTTTCAAATCTTTCTTTATGGATGCTATATAGCTCTCATTGTTCCCTGTCATCAAAAGATCATCTACATACACCACAAGATACACAACAAATCTTCCAACTTTCTTTATAAACAGTGCTGCATCATCAAGATCAAAATGTTCGAAATTTAAATTCAAAAGATGCTCGGTTAACTTTTCATACCATGCGCTAAGCGCTTGTTTTAGGCCATACAAGGATTTGACAAGCTTGCATACCTTTTATTCTTTTCCTTTCACAACAAAGCCTTCTAGCTGAGACATGAAGACATTCTCTTTCAAGTCTCCATTCAAGAAAGCAGTCTTCACATCCATTTGATGAACTTTCCACCCTTTCTGAGCAGCTAAAGAGAGTAAGGTACGGATGGTAGCCCATTTTGCTGTAGGAGAGAACGTTTCTTCATAGTCAATTCCTTCCTTCTGTGCATAGCATTTTGCTACAAGCCTCGCTTTGTGCTTGTCAAGTGAGCCATCTGATTTGTATTTGTTCTTGTACACCCACTTGTAGCCAATTGGTTTGGTTCCAACTGGAGGGTCAACCAGCTTCCAAGTTCCATTCTTTATGAGTGCATCATACTCATTCTGCATAGCTTCTTTCCACTCAACCCGAGTAGAAGCTTCTTCAAAGGAAGTTGGTTCAAAGTTAGCAGATAAATTAAATTCACAATCAAATGATACATCAATGTCATCACCTAAATTATCTGCTTCTCCTCCATGTCTTTTCGAACTTCTTGTTCCCGTCTTTCCAACTTCATCCGGATGGACACTTTCAAGTGTCTTTGTGGCCCATTTAGGAATCTTCCGTGATGGTCCTGGTTGATTAGCTGGTGGTGCTTCATCATTGATTGAGAGTATTTCAATTATCTCAATCACATCATCCAGTTGAATCTCTTGATCAGGTGAAGTAGCAGGAACTTCTTCATGCGGGGGAGTTGGTGCTTCATATGGAAATTCCAAAGGTTGATCCAGAATAGGAATCCCCCCTTCAAGGTTTGGAATTTCATATTAATTTTCAGAATATGTCTTTGGATGAGGATAACTTTCCAAATGATCAAGCTGTCTCTCAATGGACTGGTCATTTTTATTAGTCTCAAGAAAAATGACATCTCTGGAAATAACAAATTTCTTGTTTACCTCATCATACAGACGGTATGCCTTGGAGTATTCTTTGTCCCCCGGGAAAATGTATTTTCTGCTTCGAGCACCAAGCTTGTTTCTTTGCTCCTTTGGAATCAAGGCATAACAGGTGGAACCAAAAACTCTCAGATGCCTAACTGAAGGGAGATGGCCAAACCACATTTCATGTGGAGTCTTGTTATCAAGAGCATTTGAGGGACTTTTGTTTCTCAAATAGGCTGCACATTTCACTGCATCACCCCAAAACATTAGTTTTACATTCTTGAAAAACATCATTGAGCGAACCATATTCATTATGGTTCTGTTCATTCTTTCTGCTACACCGTTTTGTTAAGGATTGTAGGGAACGGTAGTCTGATGTGCAATTCCATGCTGGCGAAGATAATCTTCAAAAGCATTTGAAGTGTATTCTTTCCCATTATCAGTACGAAGTGTACCAATTTTTTATTGTGCTTGTTTTTATATCAAAGCATGAAAGTCTTTGAATGTTTGAAATGCTTCTGCTTTTGTCTTTAAATAGTAAATCCAGCACATTCTTGAGTAGTCATCAACAAAGGTCATAAAATACTTATTCCCATGAGCAAAAGGAGTTGGCATTGGGTCACATAAATCAGAATGCATTAATTCTAATTTCCTACTTGCTCTGAAATTAGATTCATGGAATGGCAGCTTACTATGTTTCCCTAATATACATGCATCACATTTGTTCTTCTCTTTGGGAATGGTGGGTAAACCAAATACACCATTATTTTTCAACAAGCGAAGACTGTTATAATTCAAATGACCAAATATTGCATGCCACAATGAACTAGATGACAAATTACCTTCTCCATGCTGAGAGAGGTAGGCATAGTTCTGAACTCTT
>LPNX010750625.1:285973-423290 GCA_001517045.1 Pseudotsuga menziesii
GTCCATTCTTTCCACAACGCTTGCACTGCAAATCTGATCTTTTGCTGAAGTTGTTTCTGGCCCCTCTGCCTCTGAATTTTCTTCTTCTTCTACCTCTCTCTTTTCCAGAGAGAGTGGCACCAACTACAGATGTTGTAGATTGCATATTCTGTGATGAATCTGCAACTAAAATAATAGGAGAAAAGAATAAAGAGTAAAGGTGCAGGTCTAAGTTCCTGCCACCTTCCTCAAGCTTTACAACAATGTCAATATTCAAGTGGATATGAGCAGTGAGGGAGTTGGAGAGCACCAGCTCGATTACAATATTCAAGTGGATATGAGCAGCTTCAGGAAAATGGAAGCAATTCACAACAAACACCAACAGTATTCTGTTGTATCTATCACTCAAGCTCAAAGCACAACTTCAAATTCAAAATGCAGCTTCAAATTTTGTAGCTCTAGGAGGAAAGCGCAGCCATTCCAAGTGAAAAAAATGCAAGTTCATAGCATACACAGGCTTCTTCAATACATTAAATATATCAGTCATAAGCTTCAAATCCCACAACAATCATGCCTCATCAAATATGCAACTCATACAACAAGCTCAGGCTCATACAACAGCCACGGGCCTCTTTAATAGGAAACATATACTCAACGCATATAAACTAGGGTTTTTGTATGCCAACGGTCACAATCTCAGCAAAATGTGTAACTTATTACCTTCATGCAAGTGAGAATTCGTGATTCTTCAGCCTACAATTAACTTGCAGCAGCAGCATATCATGGCTTCAGGCATCAATGACTTGCAGCATATCTCGATCCTTGTATGAAGTCGGAGCACTCTTCAGAGAAGTAATAACTCTCCAATGCATACATTATTTCTCCAGCGCATCAAAATAGTAGTCACAACTCATCAAATATACAACATCATGTCGCATCATATACACAGTAGAATCGTCATAAAAAACTAGGGCAAAATTAGGTTTTGTGTAGCCCAACCGTCGTGGATCGGAGGAGTCTCTAGATTCTGGTGCGTAGATCTACTCCTTCACCCAGTTTTTGCAACTATAAACAGAGCACTATGCTTGCAGGCATGTGACGATAAAAAGTATAGCTGCGGCTACCAAAGAGAGCAATTTCCATGAACCATGCCGTTCCATAGGCTGGCAACCTCTCCGTCATAGGCTGGCAACCACACCAAGCACACCAACGCAGCCTTCACAACGCAGCAGGCACAGGCTCAGTCTTCAGGAAAATCGACGCAGTCATGCAGCAGTCTTCAACATACATTATTCTTCAATACAAAACTTCAGCATTCTTCTCAGCTTCCACGCAGGCAGCTCTACGCAGCTCCACGCAGGATGGTCTCCTCTCCACGCGGGATGGTCTCTTCTCCATGCAGCAGAACATAGCTCCACGCAGGATGGTCTCCAAATAGTTTCCACGCAAATGTATGAGAGCGTGGTTATATATTAGGGTTAGGTATAGCGGTCTTTAATATTAACAGAGGAGCATATTTTCTCAACCTATTCAGATAATCAACCTGTGGGAGGAGCAAATTTTCTCAACCTATTCAGATAATCAACCTGGAGAAGGACTTTGCTCAGCAACAAACAGAGGAAATATACCACAATGCAAAGAGGGTCGTAGAGTAGTCTAGAGGACCGCGGGCTCATACAATCATACTTTCATCACGAAAAAGCAGTCGTTACTCACGCAGAATTTAAAATAATCACCAGACTTCTCGTAGGATTAGGGTTTACAAGAGGGACACACAAAATTATTGGCACCGAGGCTATAAGAAAAACGCATAAAGAGGTAGACTGATGGGGCAGCAGACTGATAGGTAAACAGAGGTCTGGCAAGCAGACTGCCAGGATAAAAAATCATACAGGCAGGTATCGCTCTATTGAAAGCCAGACTGGCAACAGGCAGGCCAGAGTTACGGCCAAGGTCTGATAACGTAGGCAGAATGGCAGGCATTCAATGAGGGTTGTAGATTAGTCTAGAGGACCGCGGGCTCATACAATCATACTTTCATCACGAAAAAGCAGTCGTTACTCACACAGAATTTAAAATAATCACCAGACTTCTCGCGGGATTAGGGTTTACAAGAGGGACACACAAAATTATTGGCACCGAGGCTATAACAAAAACGCATAAAGAGATAGACTGATGGGGCAGCAGACTGATAGGTAAACGGAGGTCTGGCAAGCAGACTGCCAGGATAAAAAATCATACAGGCAGGTATTGCTCTATTGAAAGGCAGACTGGAAACAGGCAGGCAAGAGTTACGGCCAAGGTCTGATAACGTAGGCAGAATGGCAGGCATGCAATGCAGCCAGGAGTTATGACAGCGCTCTGATACCACTAATAGGTAATAACTCCCGATTCATTCTATTGCATAGCCAAAAGCATTTATTTATACATTTGAAATGCTGGTTCAGTTTCATCTTCCGCCCAGCCTTTTCAGCTTCCTACATTTTCTTTTATTTATTTACACAATATAATCCCTATGGATTATATTCCAACAATGTGGACAAACGGTTCTCAAGAAAAAGTTATCAGAAATGAGTAGTTTACCTTTTTGTATGTCCATGCCTCCTCTATAATCCCACCATCCAAAGCGCTTGAAGGCCCTATGTTTATTAAATAAATAGCAGTATCTACAGCATCATATCAAAACTGTCGGGGCAACCCTACATGCAATCGCATACATCTTGCACACTCCATGATCGTTCTGTTCATCCTTTCTTACACACCATTTTCTTGTGGTGTTCCAGAGACTATCTTCTCTATACGAATCCCATTGTATGAATAGTAACTATCAAACTCCTTGCAGCAATATTCACCTCCATTATCATATCTGAGACATTTCATCTTCTTTCTTGTCTCATTCTCAACCAAATCTCTCCACTTCTTAAAAGTAGCAAACACATCATATTTTTGTCCAATGAAATAAGCCCAAGTTTTTCTAGTTGCATCATCAATAAATGTAACATAATAATGAGAGCCACCAAGAGATTGTACCTGAGCCAATCCCCATACATCCGTATGCACAAGCTCTAACCTTTCACTCTTATTTTGTTTCCCAACCCTCAGAAATCTAAATTTCTTATGTTTTCTATAAACACAGTTCTCACAGAATTCCAAATTTACCTGCTTCAAATCTGGAAGTAGTTTTCTTGAGTGGATAATCTGCATCCCCTTCTCACTCATGTGGCCAATCCTATGATGCCACAACGCTGCACCTGTTTCTGTGGAAGCTATGGAGAAATAATAATCAGTATTATGAGGACATAAATACAATCTACATATCCTATCTCCCTTTTCTATTACCAGTGCTCCTTTAGTTATCTTCTACCACGTTTTTTCAAACATAGACAACCAACCGTTATCTCCCAACTGCCTTTTTGATATTGGATTTCTTTTCATAGTAGGAATATGCCTTGCATATTTTAGAAGACATGCATTTCCATTATTTAACTTAATCTGTACCTTACCCATTCCAATAATTTTACATGGTTCATCATCCCCCAATAAAACATGTCCAAAATCACCTGGAACATAATCATGAAAGAATTTCCTATGGGGTGTAGCATGACATGAAGCCCCTAAATCTACTACCCAGTAATCATGAGTATTATCTAATGCAAGAAACAAAGCATCTTGTAACACATCACCTTCTACATTTTCTTCTTGAGTAGTCTCTTGTTGCCTGACTTATTTCTTCTTTGGAGCTCTACATTCTTTGTTCATATGTCATTTCTTACCACAGTTCCAGCACTCTATCTTTCCAAATATGGACTTGGATATCCCCTTTCTAGACTTGATGTGATTACCTAGGATCCTTCCTCTCTCCTTTTTTTATTCTCCTTCTCTCCATGGTTAGCACATTACCTGATGTATAACCTGTTCTTTTTCTTCACATTTCCTCGCTAAGAATAACACCAACAACATCATCAAATTTAAGAGTGTTTGAACTAGAGACAAAGTTACTTACAGCCATGACCAAGCTATTCCATCTTTCAGGCAATGAGCACAAGATTAGAAGAGCCCTAACCTCATCATCAAAGTTCACTTTCACAGAACTTAGTTGACTAGAAAGTGTATTTAATTCATTTATATGGTTATCAATTGATCCACCTTCTGACATCTTCATATTAAAGAAACACTTCATGAAAAATACATTGTTGAAAGCTGAGGGTTTTTCATAGAGCTTAGCCAATGCACTCATCGCACCCTCTGTTGTATTTTCTTTTCAGATATTTAAAGCCACCGATGAAGCTAGGAACATTCGTATTGATCCTAGTGCTTTTCTGCCAAGAACCTCCCATTCTTCATCCTTCATAATCACCAGTTTTTTTTTTCGCCCAACGGTAGGTATAGATCCTTCTGTTACAGATAGTCCTCCATTTGCATCTTCCATAATTGGTAGTTTTGACAGTTAAATTTCTTGACCCTAAACTTTCCTTCTTCTTCCATTACTCCCACTCAAACCAGGAACCCTTCATTCCTGTGAGTTTACCATCCAAATAGACATTTTGGCTCTGATACCAATTGTTATAAAAATAGGATTGCAGAGCAATAACAATTAAACAAGTAAACAAAATTAAAATATTAAACACATTACAAGAGAGACATAGATATAACGTGGTTCACCCAAGATGGGCTATGTCCACATAGAAATTGTCAGTCCTTTATTATTATACCATCCAAAAAAATGAAGGGATACAACCTGCAGCAACCTTGTTGCACTTCCTCTTCTCTCTCTCATAATCTCTCTCACACAATCACAAAGATTTTTTTATAATGCTACAATACAATAAAAATTCATATTACAATGTTTTAATTTTATAGGCGAATTACCATGGGAAAATACTACGGGTCACCCAATACCATGTGTCCGCAAATTGTTGGCCAACAAACATCACAAGAATTTATTTCGGGGGCGCTACCCCTACACCCCCCAGTTGGGATAAGTGTACAGTAAAAATGGGGTATAAACACAATTGAGCAATAACATCTTTGAATCTACAATATCGAGCTCCACAACCAACAATCGACAATTCTACAAAGTGGCTTGTCATGATCCACTGAGCAGGGAAAACTTTAGGGGCGAAATTTCGCCAAGTGGATAAAGTTTGGGTTTTTTTCAAAAAATAAATTCATTATTAGGTCTTTTTTAGTCTCTAATCTTTCCTATATTTATATAAAATCTATTTTTTTATCATAATATTCACCAAACTTTACAAGTGTCAGTGTAAATTGTATGTTTCATATTTAATATTTGTCTACCTATCTATATATGTTTTATTTTCAATCCAAAATTATCGCCTAGAATACTATACTTAACTATACTATTATAATCCTTAAAAAATACCCTGCCATTAAGGCAAGCATCCATGGATAAGGAATATGAGTCACTGTAGAATAATGAGACATTGAATCATGTCTCTCTTCCTCTAGAGAGAAGAAAAAAAAAGTGTCTTTCTACATGGTAAATTGGAAAAAGAAAACTACATTGAACAACGTAAGGGGTACACTGATGATTCTTCCTTAGTATGTAAGCTGAGGAAACCATTGTATGGGATTAAGTAAGCCCCTGGCGAATGGCATCCCAAGTTGACCTCTTCCATATTGTCATAGAGGTTCGAAAGGTACAAATTTAATTACAAAGCAATAACATATCCTTTCCTATTTGGCATCAAATTGGAAGGAGTTTCACATGCATTGTATCAGGGAACGAGTGCACACAAGTACCATCACACTACATTACTGCTCTATAGAGGTGCAGGCTACAGAAATTTTTTACAAATTTTTTTACTCATGAGAAATTTGTCTCTTGGTGTGAAGGCTTGATCCAGTCCCTTACTATTCATTTTTTAGGGTGGTTTTATTCCCATGAGGTTTTCCCATTTCCTTTTTTTATTGAGCAGTAAAAATTTTCATTACGTTGTATGGGTGACCTTTGTTCCCAATTTCCAGGGCCTGGGTTGTTCAAGTTTGGATTAAAAGGAGTTGTTAGTATTATTGTAGTCCTCCCTTGTTCACCATAGTCTAAATTATATTTTCCTAGCTTAGTATGTCATTATCACTTTCATTAGTGTATGGGGATGTCTTCTAGGCCCCACTAGCCACTTGATGCACCTATGTGCATCAAACTAGGAGCTCCAAACACCAATCCCTAGATTTTAGGAGATCACTCTAACTTACAGGAGTTCCACCATCAGTTCACACTAATCAGTGTTGAGTCAAGCTTTGATGGGACACATTCATTTCACTCTCAGTTATCCTAGCGCCTTTTTTGCATGATTTAAGGAAATATGCACCTTTGTTCACCTACCTTGGTTAGTTAACTGATTGTGAGGTGTTTCAGTTGTCCAGATCTCCACCAGTGAGTCTTGCTAGACACAATGGCCACACTAAGAGGGCAGGGTGAACCATTGTGTGAGAAATTTATAATATTTTTACCTTCTTTTAGTCAACCAGAGTAGATCAATCAATATGTCATCAAATGCATTAGTTAAATCAACCAAGAGTCATAAGCACATTCATCACATAAAAGAGACATAATAATATTTGTAATTTGATCTTTATTTATTGTACATGGAATACAACAATCTTCTCAATTACAATCAGCACCAACTGATAAAAAGAACACCAACTCTCATAACAGGACACAGCCTGGTTTTCTTACCTACAACTAGGAAGGGTTTGAGGAGTCCAATCCTCAAGTGCAAGATTCTTCTTGAAAGCAATAATATGGTTGTACTGCACAACCAACCTCTGCTTTGCACATCAATCTCTGCTCATCACTCTGATGGTCAACACTGCTAATCAATCTCTGGTCAATCTGCGCATCACTGCTGCTCAACACTATTGCTTATCACAGACGCTCATCTCTACTGCTCATCACTATATACTGAAAATTTATTTCATTGTCATACACTGCTCATGTACATCATTGTAGACCTCATCATACACAATTACTAAACAAGTAATTTTCCTCTGCTTTCACTGAACATAAGGCATGCATCGTCATGCATCATCATCATAAGTATACATTATCGTCATAGGGTATGCATCATCATCATCATCTCAGTGTGCACCATGTATGCATCATCAACATCAAGTATACATCATAGTGCATATGATAGCACCATCACACTATGGTATGCATGTACATCATATTGTATAGGAGTGCATCAACATGATAGAGTGTACATCATTATCATATGCATTATCATTATAAAGTGTATCATGTCATAGCATAAAAGTATGCATCATCATCATCATATCCTCCATAATTACTTCAAATATATATACCAATATAAAGGCTCACATACTAAGATCAAAGATGAACTCTATCCATGAGAGACATGTGCCATCACAAGAGAAACCCAGAAGAATGAATCATACCTTTCCAAAGATCATAATATGAAGAAATAGCATACAAACTAATAGAAACTCTAGATCTTTTCATCACATAGCACTCGTAACAAGATTCTCAAAGAGCCCAAAAATTTGTAATTTCGATTCCGTATGAGAAATTTATGCCAATTTTAGTGAAGATGCCCAAAAATTTCTCTGAGAAAATGAACCGCTCCTCTACTGCTACGAAAGAAACCTAATACCAATATCCATGAATTCACTTCTTTACATCCATCATTGATTTTTTTTTTATGTGTTTATATAAACATTAAAATGGACATGTTTCATGCTGGTCGACTTGTCTTCAAAGGTAAGAGTAGTAAAAAAATTAATTTTTAATTAAAAATAGTAATTTGAATTTTTAATTTGACTTTTAATTGTCACATAAACTTCTTACCACTTCAATGGTCAAACCTTACCAAAGAATTGCATGTATTTTCTTTTCCATATAATAGGGTGTCCACCACATAAGCCATATGTATGACCAAGGATTTCAAATGTCTTACCACTTCAATGGTCAACCTTATGTATTTTTATTTTTCTTACCACCTCAATGGTCAACCTTATGTATTTTTATTTTTCTTACCACCTCAATGGTCAGCCTTATGTATTTTTATTATTTTTCTTTTAAAACATCCTTCGAAGTCATACACCTTATTAAAATTTATTTCCATAATTCATTACCACATTTAAGTGTATCCTCCTTTTCATTAGGCCATCAATAGTCATAAGAGGGGCCAATGACCCTTCTTTAAGGTCTTACCTTTGTCCATAAGCAACCTAGATCACCACAAGCCATGTCATTATCACGGTGTTGCATAGGGCTTCACATGCCATGTGCATGGTTCCATCATGGGCTTCAATATCAAGCCAATGTGTGTGGGTGCATTTATCTTCCTTTTTCCCTAGGGCCATCCCCAAAGGTTTCAAGACCCCAAATTTCCACGTCATCTTCATTTCTTCAAGACAATTAACCATCTAGTGTGTGGGTCAAAAGCCTTCTTCAAGGCCTTATTTATTAAGACAAGGACATGTTCATGGGTTCCATATCCTATCAAGGACCATACAAGGTCATCATTATCATTTAAGAGCTACATGACCCATCAATGGTTGCAAAATCATTACACCATCAAGTGTGGGTCCAAGGACTCCTTCAAGTATGCTTCATGAGAAAGAGGCTTCTTTGACATGCCAAGGGGATTCATGGGCTTCTTTAACCACCTCAAACACACCAAAAGACTTCCAAGGGTCAAGATCCATCATGACATCACCTATGGGGTTGTTAGGCCTTCTCATGGGCTACCATGACACCATCAGAGCATGAATGACCACATAATGGGTCATTAATGCTTATCCAACCCATATAGGGGTTCTCCATCATCTATCAAGGATTCAGGACCATCTCTAGGGTATTCAACACCATCAGCAATGTCTTCAACGTCTTCAGCAAGGTGGTGGCATCAAGATCTAGCCTTTTGGGTGCAGTTACCTTGTCATCTAGGTAAAAGGTGCTTCAATGCACAAACCCATTCAGTAAGGGATCCAAGGCACTACAAGTGGGACTTGGTGGCATCAATGACAACCTGTGGGGCCACTACAAGTCCATGTTGACATCAATGACAATTTCATCAACATGCTCCCCATTTGTCATTAATGACAACAACTTATGCTCCCCCTATGAGCATGCTCCCCTTTTGTCTTCATCTCTCCCCCTTTGGCATCAATGGAAAAGGGTGTCCACATACCTGTATCTGAAATCACGGATCACTGGTCATTTCTCCCCCTATCAATATGCATGATCCTAGAACCTGTCTGTATACCTGGAGTAGCCATCCTTTCTTCTTTGAGTTCATCCTCCAACCTCATGAACTTAAGGTGTGATAAGGTATTTGAGATACCTTACACTTGGCTTGCTATATGGAAACTATACTCCCTGATCTAATCAGCCTCTCCTATCTGCAACTGCTCGGTCTTCTGCATCCATACTTGCTTCTTGGCATCTGTCCTTTTAACATTTATTCCTTCATCTGTACCGGTTCTCCTTGACAAGTTGTATAGGAAATTTCTCAAGGGTTTTTTCTATGTACTCCAACAATCTTGCGCTTTGTGCCCAAGTCCACTACAACTATAACACCTCATCGTACGACAATGTGCAGCAATGTCACCAACATTGTTGCATGTCCAGCACCTGACTGAGCTGTTGGAACTTCCAACACTTCTTTGATCAATTTCATGTCTCCATGCCTGAAAGTGTCCCTAGCTGTATGCCTTTGTATTATGATCTTCAAATCTTCTTGTTGATGTGTATAAAGGACTCCTCCTTGGTTTACATCTTTGACTTGCACATTCTTGGGCTTTGTGACCAAACCCACTACATGTGTAGCACCTCAATGTGTGACATGTGGCAGCAACATGTCCAACATCTAACTGAGTCATTGGGTATTCTACCACTTCTTCTTCCGTAGAGTCTACAATCCACAGCTTTATGACCAAAGTTAGAACAAAAATAACAATAACAATTGAATCCGCTTTCATACGTGGGACTTTGGTTCCATCTTATAGATGTTTCTTTTCTAAACATGCCTTGAGGAATAGATCTTTCCTCTTGATGCATTATTGAACTACCAGGGTCTTTGTTGTCATGTTCAGGTGCATGGGGAGCAGATTTGGACGTTGATGGACCTGCTTCTGGAGTCTTCAGAGACCAAGTGTCATCTCCATTTTTTTCCTTGTCCTTCTTGTAACCAAGACCAGTTTTGTCAAGTGGAGATCTATGGCAGTCCAATATCTTATCTAGGACAATTGAATTGTCCTTGAACTTGAAAAAAGCTTCATTCTTCTTACCTTTATTACTGAGACCAACTACCTCCATTTCCAACTTCTTGATAGTCTCCTCCTTTTATTCCAGTTGAATCTTCAGGATTTCTTCTATCCTCTTGGATTCCTCTAGTTGATTCTTCAGATCATGATTGACCTTTGTAGTCTCTTCAATTTCTTCAGTGTGCTCTTTTGGTTCTTCCTTTTGACTGATCAATTCATTCTTTAGTTGTTCAATTTCAGCATCCTTATCTTTCATTTGATCTCGCAACTCTTTTTCCTTGTTTTTGAGTTTCACAAGAAACACTTTCATTGTCATGGTCTTCTGTTGATATTCATTCAAGGAGTCCGAGATTTTCTTTTTGAACTTTTTGAAGTCACTATGGTTCAGATTTACTGTGTTTAAAAACCAATTGGCTCTGAGATCAATATTCTACAACGTGAAATGTATCTCATGTGCAGCCTTTGATATCCCTTTATCATCATCTGCAAGAACCTTCTCAATTTCATCACAGAAATTATTATTACAATCACAAGAGTCCATACCTTTATTGGAGTCCTCTTCTTGCTTCTCTTCTTCTTGATTGATATCTTTCGTGGGCTTGTCTTCTAATTCTTGATCTATCCTTTTGGGTTCTGGTATTTCCTTCTGACACTCGCTCTCTAATTTGAACCATAGGTCTTTGGTTGAAGTTTACTCCGCTAAACTTTCCTTCACTGAGCAGGGAATTCCATCCATGAGGAACTTCAAGGCTGTAGTATTATCCTTCTTTGCCTCCTTCTATGCAGTTGATTTTCCCTTCTTGTTTGATGGAGCAGGTGGATTGATCACAATCTCCCAAACACCAAATTTCTTCAAATAAGCCTTCATTTTCCTCCTCCAACTGAAATAATCTTTCATATCAAGTATAGATATGTCATTGTTTGATGACTCTTCATTTTCCTCCATTGTGTCTAAGGAACTCCTTCAAGCTTGTTAGGATTGTGACAAAGGCCTGCTTTGATACTAATTGTTGAACGCAATGGTCACACTGATAGGGTGAATCAGTGTGTAAAAATTTTATAATATTTTTACCTTCTTTTAGTCAACCAAGGTAGATCAATCAATATGTCATCAAATGCATTAGTTAAATCAACCCAGATTCATAATCAAATTCATCACATCAAATATATACAATAATATTTGTAATTTGATCTTTATTTATTGTACATAGAAGACAACAATATTCTCAATTACAATCAGCACCAACTGATAAAAAGAGCACAAACTCTCATAACAGGACCCAGCCTGGTTTTCTTAGCTCCAACTAAGAATGGTTTGAGGAGTCCAATCCTCAAGTGCAAAATTATTCTTGCAAGCAATCATATGGTTATACTACACAACCAACCTCTACTCTGCACATCAATCTCTGCTCATCACTATGCTAGTCAACACTACTCATCAATCTCTGGTCAATATGCTCATCACTGCTGCTCAACATTGTTGCTTATCACAGCGAATCGTCTCTGCCGCTCATCATTATATAATGATAAGTCATTTCACTTCCATACACTTCTCATGTACATCATTGCACACCTCATCATACACAATTACTGAACAAATAATTCTGCTCTACTTTCACTGAACATAAAGCATGCATCGTCATGCATCATCATCATAGGCATGCATAATCGTCATAGCGTATGCATCCTCATCATCAAATATGCATCATCATCATCTCATTTTGCATCATGTATGCATCATCAACATCAAGTATACATCATAGTCCCTATGAGAGCATCATCACAGTATGGTATGCATGTACATCATATTGTATAGGAGTGCATCAACATCATAGAGTGTACATCATTATGGCATGCATTATCATCATAAAGTGTATCATGTCATAACATAATTGTATGAAACGTCATCATCATATCCTCCATAATTACTTTAAATATATATACCAATATAAAGGCTCACATACTAAGATCAAAGATGAACTCTATCCATGAGAGACATGTGCCATCACAAGAGAAACCAAGAAGAATGAACCATACATTTCCGAATATCACAATATGAATAAATAGTATACAAACCAAAATAAACTCTAGATCCTTTCATCACATAGCCCTTGTAACAAGCTTTCCAACGAGCCAAGAATTTTGTAATTTTGATTCTGTATGAGAAAGTTATGTCAATTTTAGTGAAGATGCCCAAAACTTTCTTTGTAAAAATGAATTGCACCTCTGCTCCTGCAAAAGAATCCTCAGACCAATCTCCACGAATTCACTTATCTATATCTATCACTGACTATTTTTTGATGTGTTTATATACACATTAAATTGGACATGTTTCATGCTGGCTGACTTGTCTTCAAAGGTAAGAGTGGTAAGAATTTTAAATTTTAATTAAAAATTGTAATTTAAATTTTTAATTTGACTTTTAATTGTCACACAAAATTCTTACCAATTCAATGGTCAAACCTTACCAAAGAATTGCATGTATTTTTGTTTCCATATAATACGGTGTCCACCACATAAGCCATATGTATGACCAAGGATTTCAAACTTCTTACCACTTCAATGGCCAACCTTATGTATTTTTATTTTTCTTACCACCTCAATGGTCAACCTTATGTATTTTTATTATTTTTATTTTAAAAAATCCTTCAAAGTCATCCACCTTATTAAAATTTATCTCCATAAGTCATTACCACCAAGAATGATTTTAAGGAACCATACTTCTTTAAAAGTGTATAAATGTTGGCAAATCTTACCAATTCTTAAAATGCAAACTATAAAATGTTTAGCGATATTTTTCAAAAAATATTTTAATTTCCAAGTATCGTATATCGTTTATATAATAATTTGGCGATTTTTAGGGTGAAAAAATTTTCCCCCATCAAAATTGGGCGAAACAGGGCTTCAAAAAATGTAAAATGGCAAATGTTTTTTTGGAGAAAATCATGTAAAAATAGCCCATTGGGCTAAATTTTGCCCCTAAAATTATCCCTGGTTACCACATTTAAGTGTATCCTCCACTTCATTAGGCCATCAATAGTCATAAGAGGGGCCAATGAACCTTATTTAAGGTCTTACCTTTGTCCATAAGCAACCTAGATCACCACAAGCCATGTCATTATCATGGTGTTGCATAGGGCTTCCCATGCCATGTGCATGGTGCCATCATGGGCTTCAACATCAAGCCAATGTGTGTGGGTGCCTTTATCTTCCTTTTTTCCTAGGGCCATCCCCAAAGGTTCCAAGACCCAAAATTCCCACATCATCTTCATTTCTTTAAGATAATTAAACCATCTAGTGTGTGGGTCAAAAGGCTTCTTGAAGGCCTTCTTTATCAAGGCAAGGACATGGTCATGGGTTCCATATCCTGTCAAGGACCATACAAGGTCACCATCATCATATAAGAGCTCCATCACCCATCAAGGGTTGCAAGATCATTACACCATCAAGTGTGGGTCCAAGGACTCCTTCAATTCTTCTTCATGAAGCAAGAGGCTTCTTTGACATTCCAAGGGGATTCATGGGCTTCTTCAACCACCTCAACCATACCAGGAGACTTCCAAGGTTCAAGATCCATCATGACATCATCTATGGGGTTGCTAGGCCTTCTCATGGGCTACCATGACACCATCAGAGCATAAATGACCACAGAATGGGTCATTAATGCTTCTCCAACCCATCTATGTGTTCTCCATCGTCCATCAAGGATTCACGACAATCTCTAGGTTCTTCAACACCATCAATAGGCTTCAACATCTTCAGCAAGGTGGTGGCATCAAGATCCAGCCTTGTGGGTACAAGGACCTTGTCATCTGGGTACAAGGTGCTTCAACGCACAAACCCATTACGTAAGGGATCCAAGGAACTGCAAAGTGGGACCTGGTGGCATTAATGACGACCTGTGGGGCCACTGCAAATCCATGTTGGCATCAATGAAAATTTAATCAAAAAGTCTTTAATGGTGATTATTCTGCGGTTATTCATGTCTAGATTCAGTATGGAGTCAGGGATTGAAACCACTCCTAGAGGATTCGAATTCCCTATTTTATATCCTGGATGTATTACATATAGATTAATGATTATTGAGTAATGATTATGCTGCCAAATTTTTGCCTCTTGTCTGATGAATTTCACTATGCATGTTTAACAATTCTAAACACTGAAATTCTTCCTCCTTCATTCTTCTTTCACTGTGAGGTTCAATCTAGACTGAAGATCTTGTTGAATTGATAATTTTACACTCCTAAAGGCGTCTTTGGTGAATGCTCAAGAAAGGTTGTGGCACTTACTTAAAATATTTATTTATTATTATTTATTGTTATTATTTATTATTTATTATCATTATTACTACTACACTTAGTGTATGTTACATTCCCACTACATGTAAAATTCACGTGAAAGTCATTGGTAGGACATCAAGTGCATTTTGTGGTATCTGATGGGAACAATTCACATGGGCATTATCTTTGAAGCTAAGAACATATAAAAGGAATACTCAAGAGGACCATCACACCCCCTAAATTTGCATCCTCAAAGTATGAATTAGAAGAGGAAGACTCTGAAGGATCAATTTTATTCAATGAGAGATAATCATAATCAGATTGAGAATCATCATCTTCAGATGGAATGTGGACAATTTCTCCATCATGGCATTCACCCTGAACACAATATGTTAGATCTCACCATGTTGGGTCTAGTTCTTTAGAAAAAAGGGCTACGGGTCGCTGCTTTTTTCTTTCTGGAAGGACTTCTATTTTCCCAGTGTCCTTCCTTTCCACAGATGAAACATTTTTTTGATTTTTCTAGTGCATAACATCTTTTTGCATAAGCTTTATGCTTCTAGAACTTATTTTTATTTCTATGCTTATAAGGCTAGTCTGAATGAAATCTAGCAAGGCTTGTATTAAAAAAATATTCTTTTTCTTGAAACTACAAGATTCCTTACCAAAATGACCTTGAGTATGAGTGACACATCCCCAATCAGGAATTTTCTCGATATCCCAAGGAAAACATACAAGTATGCCTTTTGAAATATGTGGCTACTCTGTGTTCTAGACAATGTTCTTCCCAACTCGCAAAATATATGAATGAAATTGTGCAAGAGAGAGACCAACGAGGATGACATTTTTATCTTTCAAAAAAATTTCAACAGCATCAGGAAAATGTCCTAGAAAGTTACGAAGGTAATGCTTTAAGCAAGAAGGCTTATTGGCATTTCCTGAAGAAATTAATAGATTTTGCATGTAAAAAAAATATTTTTATGTTAATTAAGATTACAAAGACACTAGAACATAACAAATGAAACTAAATGCTCATAATATTCATTATATTATGGACCATATAATTCTCTTCCAAGAGCTATTAACGCTATTAACACTGGTTAGTCTGCATCTACACCACCAAGCATTTCAACTCTAGTTTCTTCTGACAACCATCCCCACCATTCATGCGCTAGGACAAATAATCCAACACTTAGCTCAACTGCCACTTGTTGGGTCCTGAAATAAATTGCCAAGTAGGTATATAACATCCCAAATTTCATTTTGGAGGTAGCAATCTATTTTCAATATGGGTTGTTATGGAATTTGTGAAATTTAATTATTTATTTCATTAATTCCAAAATGGAATCTATGAGAAGGCGCAGTAGAGGGATTAGATATGTCTCCCATTATCTCATATGTATTTGGGATATGAGGAGGAGGGCCTAATATAGCCTGAGGAGAAAGAAATGGAGGAGACTCAGTGTGGCTATGATATGAGGAACCATCTCTGTCATGATGAAACATTAATAAATATTTTTTAGGAAGAGATTTTGGCATATTTTTAAACTCGATTTTAAGCTCTATTACTTCTTGAATTATTCCTCTCGTCCATTACCAAAATCAAATTCTGGTCTATCATCTTCTTCTTAAATACTCATCATACCAAATAAGGATCTTTTCGAATGCAAAGATTTATGTCATTTGGAAGCACTTTTTAAGGCCGACTGGATGATAGTACTAGTTTGTCTCTGGAGACCCTTGGTTTTGGTCAAGAGTTTACCCAATACATCAAGTCTCTTTTCAAGCTTAACAAAGGAAGTAGAAATTTATTTAATCACTTCTTCGACATCATTCAAAAGATGACTCATGAATTCCTTCTTTGTATTGAGTAGAGCAATTTGCTCATGTTCCTCTTTCATTGCTTGTTTCAGTTGAAGGATGTCCATAGCTACAACATCTAAATTTTTTATTCTAAGTCGGTGTTGTGAATTTCCATAGTTAGCCAATTTTGTTTCAACGAAAACATATTCTGATGCAACCTAGAATCTATGATTCAAAAACTGTCATTTAACTTTCCCGTCAAGAGTGTATTGTTCGAATGGGGTAACTAGAAAGTTTCTTCCTGGAATAAAAGATTTAATTCTAAAAGGGGTAGTGACTTCATAGCCTAATTGAGATATGGGACGTGAAAACATAAACAAACTAAGAGAATTATTGATACTCTATCTTAGCCTATGAAGAAGCGTCTTGTAGGTCAGACAGTCTTTATGTTAACCTTTATCTTCAGTGTCATGAACTCTAGAGAAAGACGGTATAGAGAAGGTTGCAAAGTTAGGTTCAGACAATATGGGTTGTCTCAAAGAAGAAGAATGATATGAATAAACATATCGCAGTAATGGAGGTTGGAAATGAGGAGTCAAAAAACATTTACGCAAAGGCGTACTTATGATAGATGAATCATTTAACAAACTATCTTTTGGAAAAGTTCCCTATAGTTAACCTCCCATTTTTCTGGGATTTGATACCAATCCAATCGAAATAAATAGGAATG
Source organism: Pseudotsuga menziesii (assembly GCA_001517045.1). Lineage (NCBI taxonomy): Eukaryota > Viridiplantae > Streptophyta > Pinopsida > Pinales > Pinaceae > Pseudotsuga > Pseudotsuga menziesii. The sequence continues at coordinate 303,020 of LPNX010750625.1, forward strand.
GATTGCTTGGATCTACCAGTTCCCACAATGTAGAGAAAGCACAAACTTTCAAGGATTTTTTTAGTAAGTGGATGAAGAGTAGCATTCCCAAAATAAACTACGACCATGGATTTTAACTGGATAATATAGCAACCAATGTCAACTTTGTAGCCTTGTGGACAAATAAATTCCTTGTATTAACAATAAAAATTTGTACACATTGCTCATCCCCTAGCCACACCATGTCACTACATACCACTTTCTATTTTCACTACAGTATACCTTCACATGCCCATAATCCTAAAGTTAAAGACCAAATTAGCCCATAATTAAATGTTTTGGACATTTTCATCCTTCAATAAAAAAAGGGAAATTGGGAAATTCCCCCAAAAATAAATAAAATTCCCCAAAAAATTCCAAAAGAAATAAAAAAAAGAGGGAAACATTCAAAAAATCAAAAATAAGTCGAAAACCCTAATGCTACCAAATACCAAGGACCAATACCAAGGGCCACCCAATACGCTGAGTTAATACAAAGGGCCATTTTTCCTATATATTATGGTGGAGGTCCCTCATTTTACACATTATCTCCCTACATTTTTCTATTGTCACTCTAGCGAAATTTCCTTTGAAACCCTTGAAGCCCCTTTGAGCCTTCTTGTTTCACATCTTTTATAAATTTCCTCACCTTGTGAAGTGTGGTTGAAGAACACTAGGTTGCTTGGAGACCAAGATAATTCCACTTTAGACAGTTGCAAGGGCTCATGTCATCGCCATTTTGAGGTACTCTTTGGTCCATGTATAACCTCTTTTTTATATAATACAAAAGATAATCATTTTTCTCTTACCCATTGTTTGTTAAATAATGTCGAAAATGTTAGTTTAGATTTACTTCCATGCACATGTCTAGTTTAGATTTTTACTTTTGTTATTTACTAGGTTTAGATAGTTATTCATTTTTCATGTTTGAACTGCTACTAGGATTCCCTTAAAACTTAGTAGGTGTCTTTTTCACACATGTTGGTTTGCAAAAACCAATAACAGTTTTGGTGACCATATCGGGTTTGATTTCTATAGATCTCTGGTTTTGTCTGACCATACTTTCTAGATGATTTTTTCGTTTCCATTTTTTGGTTTAGTTCATTCTGTTTGTGGGATGTCTATTACTCTATGTTAGGTCCAAACCTGAGAATCTGCCTAAAACTCCAAGTCTAACCCCTGTCGACGCTATCTTTTAAAAAAAAATTGTCCAACCGAGGTCACACTTGTCTAGAAAGGGTGCCCAACTCACTTTTTTTCCCTATTATGAGAAAGCATGTCACCCTAAATATCCCAATAAGGGTGATGTTCCTGTTCACCACTGGGTCGATCCTTTTTTTGTTCTAAGCGACCTAGTCGCATCAAGTTTCTCGATAAGAGCAAACTACCTTTTTCTATTATATATCACCTCTATTTACTCAATTAATGCACCCAAGTTGCCTTGTTTACTTCAGTATAAATAACCCAATCACCCCAAGTTTCTTGATAAGAGTGACCTTCCTTTTCCATGCTAGGTCACCCATGTTTGCTTAGCTAGTGCACCCAAGTCGCTTTGTTTTCCTCAGTATAAGAGAAAAAGTCACCCCAACCTCCCTCATAAGAGATACCTATTTCATGTATGGATTTTTCTATTTCAACCGCACTTGTTTTTCAATTTTGAGTTCCATAACGCTTGTGTTCCTTTGATAGGTGTGACCTGCAACATCTTTTCCTTTTCTGCGTTGTTTCCTGCCCTCTATCTGGCCTCTGGACTTTGCATAATGCTCTTAATTTTCCACACATGTTTGTTTGCAATGCCCTATCTATTCTGCTTCCATCCATTTACTTCTTGTAGCTTTCTTTAGATCTACCTTTGTGGCAATCTTGTAGTGAAGAAACACTTGTCTTGAGTATTTGTTGCACTTATTGGATGACATACATATATGTTAAAACTGCATTATTTAGTAAGGTGTGTGTTGAAAATTCATCGTTTTCTTTTACTTTGAAAATCAAATGCTTATCCTTAGTTGGAATGATTTCTTTAAAAAAATTACTTATTTTTGAATATCATTTTCATTCAGCATTTATTTTTTCAATTTATATCTAGGTACACACCACATGTGCACACATATCACACCTTAAAATTACATGCTTGGTTTATGGCCCCAATCTCATCCTTAAAATTAACTGTGACTCCACAGATCTTAACCTCACTTGAGAACCAAAAATAATATTATAGTTAGGTAGGACACTAGGGATAGACATCCAAATAATTCCCCTTTTTCATTTACATTTGAGACATAGTAGTTGTGTTTTTAGGGTACCAAAATCCTCTAGTATTTTTGGACACAGTTGAGACTGATTTATGGGGGGGCATCTCGTCTAACGAAGGTAAGTGGCAAGACTAGAACCAAATGGATGGGTAGAATGTCACTCTCCACTTAGTACTACAGATAATCCATATTGTTGTCTTTGAACTAAAGTGGTAGGGAACCTTTCCCGGCGTGTCATAAACAAGGTATCCTAGAAGCCTTTCCTTTAGAACTCTTTTACCTAGGATGCCTCTCAGTAGATGGATAGCCCTTAGTCATATTGGTCTTCCATTCCATTTTATATGACTATGGATTTCATCACCCTACAGGGGAAATGATTTGTGAGGGATTCCATCTTTAGTTAGTTGATTACTTGCTCCCTTACTTGATAGGTTAGCAGGTCATTTTATTTTTATAAAAGTGTTTCTTGGTGTCTTTTTGGCCACTTTGTTGTCGCCCATCCACCGCAACACACGATTGCAGTATATTTTGTGAGCATGTTGGCTTGAGTGACTCTTTATTGAGAGCTTTCCTCTTGCACATTCGGTTGCATTATGATTTTCGAGTCTTTGTGTGATTGCGATAATACCCATTTAGTCTTTACAATCTTGTCACTATTTCTCCTTCTAGGTACTCTCATAGACTTTAGGGGCAGTCACCTCAGCAGGGTTTTTTAAACCGCACTAATTGGACCCCAATTCGGCATACTTCATTGTCTTATGGACCACCTCCTAAGACATCTAAGTTTGATTCCAACTCCAATCAATCAGAGTAACCTACACATTCACCTGCACACATCCTGATGGATGGAAATATTTCAACTCCTTTTGTTGCGGGTATTGTTGATGGCAGAAAGTGGCGACAACCTGATAATTGTTGCCACGACCAACATGGTCAACACAGTTCTTGGTTCCACAGGAACCACCATTCCTGATTCCACATTAACCTTGATTTTGGGTGGTAGCATACCCACAATCTCAACCATGACAACCCCAATTGTCGGTTCTACTGTTCCCCCCATTTTCTGTGGAGCAGGGCTCATCATCACCCCCATGTCCAACACAGTTGTTGGTTCCACCATGTCTCACCTATCGTTTATGACCAGTCTCAATCTTCCCAACTTAGCTAGACAAAACAAGAATCTAATCTACCATGTTCCAAATTGGACCCATATGCCTACCAACTCCCATCAAACATGCCTAAGTTTGAAGGGAGGTTGGGGAAGACCTTTAGAATCATATCATGTCCTTCCACGTATGGTGTTCCTCCAACTCCATAGTGGACAATTCCATTAGACTATGCTTATTGTAGATAACGTTTACTAGTGTTGCAGGTAAGTTGTACAGTGACCAGCCCCACAGGGCACATCCCACCTTTGCGTCATTAGCTTCCACTTTCCTACAATTATTCCAGTTGCTCATCTGGTATGACACTAGTGTAACACCCTGGTTTTGACCCCATGATATTTTGACTGTACATGATGTATATATTGTATCGAGGTCATGGCATGGAGCTCAAGGAGAAGGCCCTGCCATCCATCTGGTATTTTGTATATAGGTGATCAAGGTTGATACCTAAGGTTATGGTTATTGTGCTAGTCAAAGCACAATGCATTTTTGAATATCATGTAAATGCACAATTTAATAAAATACCACATCTAGCTATGGAACTGCAACGTGAAAGAGATGGGGGAATGATTTCACAATGGATAGGGTGGAGGAGTTGGTAAAACCTCTGAGCCTATAGGGTTAAGCCAGATGTCGTTGCGGAAACCTTTGAACCTCGACTACCCTTTTTTATTTGCACTCAATCATTAATTCCTTCCAGAAAATGGATGAGGTAGTTAATGTCTGGGGAAGTGCAAGGAATGGCATACTGTAGTCTGTGCAGGCCTGCAGCCTGGGGGAAGCAAGCATGTGATGTGTACCCTTTTCGTTAAAGGAGATTGTTTTTGGGTTTTGTTACTCCTCCTCAATCATTCTATGATTCATTCGAACCATTACATCGTTCATTGACTCTACCATTCAATCTCTCCAAACTGCTTATGCTCCTTGTGCGGTCACATGTGTTGTTGAAGCGTGTTTTTTGTCTGTGATTGTCCATCCCTGATCCCATCGGCATGTTGGTTCATTGCCTAAACCTGAAGAATGAGTTATCTATAGGTATTTTCCTTTGTTGAGCAAGGGAGTAGGGGTTCGTGGTTTAGACAGTTCGATTTCACTCTACTGAGTCACGGATGGTGTTTCCATAGTGGGTTTCTCTGTTACCAAGTGAGAAAGCATGTTGTGTTGGTCCACAACGTGGTCGTTGTGTTGTGCACCCTGGTTTTGGGTATGCTTGGTATGCAATACTGAGGAGTGGAAGAGAAGAGGAATGGACCGGTAATCTAGTGCAGAAAGGAGCCTCGGGAAAAGATAATATTGGTTGGTAGATCCTTACTGCATTCCTTAGAGAGCACTAGAAGGGAGGCATAACCTAAAGGACTGTTGAGCAGAGAAAGGGATGCTACCTTGTGTTTGGATGTAGGTAATGTGGATTCCAGGCCAGATAGATCTTGTGGAGGTGTCCTTAGCTCTTAAGTGAGCCACTAGCTTAGATATTTTACCTTTCCACTACCTTAGCAGCCTGTAAACCCAAGCGAGATTGGCTTGGCCTTGGGGCCTGTTAACCCAATTGGATCTTGGTTTGGCTGAGTATTGTTTTACATTGGCCTTTTGTGTAATCCCTACCTGGACAGCCTGTTAACCCAACTGTGAGAGATGGTTTGGTCTTGGGGACTGTGAACCCAGCTATTGGCTTGGTTGATCCTTAATGCAAGTGTTGGCTTGATAAACCTGCAGCCTATTAACCCAACTAGGTGTTGGCTTAGTTGCACATTCTGATAAGTCCAACAAGGTGTTGGCTTGACTGTGTGTTAAATATCTGGTTGTGTGTGAGTCTGGTGTTCCCTAGTTCCTTATGGAATCATGCCCAGCTTGGGGATGGCAGTGGTGTTGAGAGATTAAAGAAGACACTAGCCTATGGTTGGGTGGAACATTGCAGCTACATAGCTAGTTGCAGAATGACTTCATCCTTCAAGATAAGTATTCTTGCTATGTTTTTTATGCAATGTATTTGCCTATGAATTGTTCTTTTCATGATTGAATGCTTAATGATGGTGAAGTAGATGTTTACTTTTATATATTTCCTGGATTTTATCTCTATTTTTTCCTTAAATGGTTTCATGGAGGCTGGAAGCTAGTTACAGAGGTCAGAATGCTTTTGACTTAGTGTTTCCGCCAGTTGAAATTCGCCCAGGGAAGGCGAAAGCCAGAAAGGATCAGTTGGACTGGGCAGAAAATTTGTGTTTCCGCACCCCAAGATCCACAACGGAAGTCGAAATGTGGGAGGTGGAAGAAAGAAGTTTTATCAAAGCAAAATGTGGGATTTTCGACTTCCAATATCCTCCTGTGAAAGGTGGAAATCCAGAAAAAGGTTAAGGTAAGGATTTTCACTTCCGATTCCTGGGTTCTGCACTAGAGGGCAGAAGGGCAAAAAGTGGAAGGTGGAACGAGGATATACATTCCTCCATTTGATAGTTTTTCAACTTTCGAGTTTCAAAGTATGAAAAGAGGAAGGGCAGAAGACGAAACGGTGGTTGAAAGGCTTCGTCGAAAGTTAATGTTTCGATTTTTGAGTTCCGAAGTGCAGAAGGCAGAAAGCGGAAGTGTAGAAGGTAGAAAACAGAAAGGTCATTAAATGTTTCTTCGCACATTTGTATTTCTGATTTCTGACTTCCAAGGCTGAAAGACCAAAAACAGAAGTGCAGAAGTGGAAGGTTTGCATAACGCTTCGTCAAAACCTTGAGGTTCTAATTTTCGACTTTCGAGATCAACAGTGCGGAAGCGGAGCTGCAAAAAGGGCAGGTTTAGTTCGGAAATGGCCATTCCGGACACAGAATGGGTAATTGAAGGGTGGAACAACTAGTACAGTGGTTCCAATCTTGAAATGAAGGTTGGAGAATAGGTTAACATCCATACCTGGTGGTTATCAGAAGAGCAAATAGGTTCTTTAAGCACAAAATTTTAATAATACGCATTATTGGGTATGGGGACATGACAGCATGGTTTCAGAGCTAATGGTTGCAATATTGGGCCTAGATGGGCCATGTGAATATTTTCCTTAACTATTGGTTGCATCATTGCATCTAACTGTGTTTTTAATTTTTGAAAATTATCATGTATGTTAACATTTTTTTTTTGCAGAGTCATAGTGCAGATTAGAAAGGTGGGTTTTTGCGCCGAGAGGCGCTCTACAGCCCATTATGGATAAGATCTTGTAACGTTATGTAACGTTATTATTTTGTTACCAACAAAATAATAAAAAATAAAATTTCAATTATGCGCCAAAATAAATGTCAGCCATAAAAACAACCTAATATGGGGCAGATGTTGTAATGTTCCTACCTAACAAAACAAAAAAATTAAAAAATTTAATTATCAACAAAAAAATGTGGATCAAAAGAGAAAACACAATATGGGGAGATGTTGTATTGTTCCTACCTAACAAAATAATAAAAATTAAAAAATTGAATTATCCACAAAAAAATGTTGCCTTGCACATGGTTTTAAAACCATGTGCAAGGCCTCCTAAACAACCCATGGTTTTATTGTACATGGTTTAGGAGGGCCTTGCAAATGGTTTTAAAACCATGTGCAAGGCCTCCTAAAAAACCCATGGTTTTATTGTACATGGTTTAGGAGGGCCTTGCAAATGGTTTTAAAACCATGTGCAAGGCCTCCTAAAAAACCCATGGTTTTATTGTACATGATTTAGGAGGGCCTTGCAAATGGTTTTAAGACCATGTGCAAAGCCTCCTAAACAACCCATGGTTTTAGGAGGGCCTTGCACACGGTTTTAAAACCATGTATAGGGGAGATGTTGTAATGTTAGTTCCTAACAAAATAAAAAATAATAATAAATATTATATGTGGGCCATAAATAATATTAAATACTAATAATAATGTCGACCTTAAATAAAAATATGCATCTTTTGGTTTGAATCAAATCAATGCCTATATATAGGACACCCCAAGTTGGGAGCTCCTTGAGTGCAATAACTAAGAAGAGGTTTGCACCTCGAGAGATTTGATCCCGCTCGACGCTTGATAGATCCTGGGATTTGGATCTAAGCTAGTTTAAGCTCAAGCCATGAGAACCTACAGCGGGAATGATATACAATATCCCCATGGGTATGAGGAAGATGTTATGGGTGAGAACGTTAGAGTCCGAAATGATGAAACCGAGTCGAATGGAAGGAGATATCAAGATACCCCACCAAATTTTGCAACCACCATGAGAAGCTTAAGGGTGGAAATGCAGAGTTACAGAGCAGACAATGAAAAATTGGTCAAGGCTCAAGAAGATCAGTATCAACTGAATGCAGCCATGCTGAAGAATTTGACAGACTTGCAAAGAAAGATGGACTCTGGGCATGGGATAGTAAATCCAGAAGGAAGTAAGAGCAGCACTAAAAGAAAGAAAAGAAATCCTAGTGAGTCGTCTGACTCCAAAGAATCCAGTGGGGGTTCAATCTCTTATTCTCACAAGATCAAGAGAAAGAGGCACCATAGGAATAGCTCCCGAGATGAATTTAGTAAGGATAAACCTCCTACCTTTAATGGTGAGATAAAAACTAGTCAAGAAGCTGAGGCTTGGCTTCTTCGGATGAGGAAATATTTCCAAGTCCATGACTATTCAGGAAACATGAAGGCAAGGGTTGCCATTTTCAATCTAAATGGAAGGGGATCCATTTGGTGGGAGCACCTCAGACAGGTAAAGAGTATCAGTGAAAGAATACTTAAGTGGAAACAGTTCAAGAAGTACTTCAAGCAGAAATACCTCTCTAACAGGTATTATGATGACAAAATTAAGGAATTCCATGAGCTGATATTGGGACAACTAACAATGGAAGAGTATGCCAATAAGTTCTTGGAGTTGTTAAGATATGTCATGTACATCAAATATGAGAAGGTGAAGATCCAGTGTTTCCTGAGAGGATTAACTCAGTCTTACAAAGACTGAATTGAGTTTGATGAGCCTAGAACGCTAGAAGAAGCTGTTAGAAAGGACAAGTACTATTATAACCGGAACAGAGGCAAGCCTGATCATCATAAGGCTTGGAAGTAAAAGAAGAATGAGAAGTTTGAACAAAGAAATAAAGGATTTAAACCTTCCAACTTTAGGAAACCATCACAGACTGCAAATCAGCCAACTAGAGTGATGGGGGAAAATCCAAGAGATCCACAACAGAACAGAGAACCCCTCCATTGTTGTAGGTGTGTAGGACCCCACACGCGTAGGAACTGTCCTCGTGAGGAAGGATATGTAAAACCAGCTTAAAACGTCCTGGAAGTTGAAACTGTTGGTCAAGTGGAAAGGGCAGTCCCTATGATTTATGCACTGTTAGAGGACCGTCAAGCATACCACCAGTCAACTATGGTTGAGGTTCCAGGTAAGATTGTTGAGTAATCTGTCTCTGTTTTGATTGACCCTGGTTCTACTCACAGTTATATTACTCCTAGAGTAGTTGAGATTTGTGCTTTTAAGAAGTTAAAGCATAGTAAGTCATGGTTAGTTCGACTATCCAATGGAACCAAGAGGAAGGTCAATGAGATTGTAGAAAAATACCCATTAGAGATGAATGGGTTAGTGACTTATATAGATCTGAATGTTCTTCCACTTGGGTCCTATGACATTCTCATCGGAATGGATTTGTTGGAAGCTCACAGGGTAAAGCTTGATTGTTACAATAAGACTTTTGAATGCATGGATGAAGAAGGACACCCGAGAGTGGTAAGAGGTATTCCAAAAGTGGTTTTTGTTAGGAATATTTCAGCGATGCAGCTGAAGAAATTATGTTGGAAGGGTTTCGAGTTATATGCAGCCCATGTTTTGGAGGCAGCAAAGAATGAAACTCCCAGGTTGGAGGATTTTCATGTGCTATAGGAATTCAGGGATGTTTTTCCTGATGATGTTCCAAGACTTCCTCCAAAGAGGGATATTGATTTTACCATTGACCTTGTGTTAGGAGTGGCACCAGTGTCTAAGGCACCCTACAGGATGAGCCCAACATAGTTGTTAGAGCTGAAGATGCAGCTTCAGGAATTGTTGGAGAAAAAGTATATCAGGTCGAGTGTGTCTCCTTGGGGAGCATCAATTCTGTTGTAGAAGAAAGATGGTACACTCAGATTGTGTATTGATTATAGATAGTTGAACAAAGTCACAGAGAATAACAAGTATCATTGACCTCAAATTGATGATCTTTTCAATCAAATGAGAGGGAAAAAGGTATTCTCCAAGACTGACTTAAGGTCTGGTTATCATCTGGTAAGAATCAAGGATGAAGACATTCATAAGATAGCCTTTAGAATAAGGTATGGACACTATGAGTTTGTAGTGGTGCCATTTGGTCTCACAAATGCACTAGCTACATTTGTGTGCCTTATGAATAGTGTTTTCAGCAGGTATTTGGACAAGTTTGTTCTTGTGTTCCTTGATGACATTCTTATCTATTCTACGAATGAGGAAGAGAATGAAGAACAGCTAAGGATTGTTTTGCAATTGTTGAGGGAGCATAAGTTGTATTCCAAGTTGAGTAAGTGTGACTTGTGTTAAGATAGAATTCATTACTTGGGCCACATCATATAAGATGAAGGCATATATGTGGACCCTGAAAAGATTGAGGCCATCATGAATTGGCCAACTCAAAGGAATGTGACAGATGTAAGGTATTTTATGGGACTTGCAGGATATTATAGGAGATTCATTGAAGGATTCTCCAAGGTTTCACATCCTATCACTTTTTTGCAAAGGAAGGGGATGAGATTTGAATGGACACCTAAATGTGACGGAAGCTTCCAGCAGTTCAAGAATATTCTCACAAGTGCACCCATTCTAAAAATTACAGACCCAAAAAAGGTCTTTGTGGTGTGCGATGATGCATGCAGTCAAGGGCTTGGAGAATTTCTTATGCAAGACAGCCATGTGGTATGTTATGAGTCCAGAAAGTTAAAATATCATGAGAAGAATTATGCCACTCATGACTTAGAACTTGCAGCCATACTACATGCTTTTAAGATGTGGAGACATTACTTAATGGGCAGAAAATTCGAATTAAAGACAGACCACTGTGGTCTGAAGTATTTGTTTGATCATCCAACACTAAATGCTAGACAAGCTAGATGGTTGGAGTTTTTATGTGAATTTGATTTTGAAATCAAACACATAAAAACGAAAGAAAACAAAGTGGTTGATGCACTCAGCAGGAAAGTGCATGAAATGCATGTGGCATCTCTTAGTATTTTCCAATAATATTTGAGATAGTTGATTGTGAATCATACTGTTGAAGATGAGTTGTATGTGCAGGTCAAGGAGAAATCGCAGCAGCAGAATCTTGAGAAGAGATATGAGGGATAGAAATTTGAAGAAGATGGGATTCTTACCTACAAGAATAGAATTTATATTCCACATGTATCATATTTGAGGAGAGCTATAATGGATGAGATCCATCAAGCTCCATATTCTGGTCATCCAAGATATCAGAAGACAATTGCTACCACCAGAAAGCAGTATTTCTAGTCGAGAATGAAAAAGGATATTGCTGAATACATTTCAAGGTGCAAGAAATGTCAGCAAGTGATGGTTGAGCATCAACACCCGACATGTTTGTTGCAGCCTTTGCAAGTTCCAAAATGGAAATGGGAAGTTATTTCCATGGACTTCATTACAGGTTTACCAATGACTTGGAGACAACATGATTCTATCATGGTTGTGGTGGATAAGTTGACAAAGGAAATGCATTTTATACCTGTAAAGTCCACCCATAAGACTGATGACATTGCAAAAATATTCATGAAGGATATTTTCAAGTTGCATGGATTTCCTAAAGTAATCGTTTCTAATAGGGATGCCAAGTTCACTTCCAATTATTGGAAGGGGTTGTTTGCAGCATTGGGTACAAATCTCAATTTTAGTACTGCTTTCCATCCTCAGACTGATGGACAGACAAAGAGGGTGAACCAAGTGTTGGAATACATGCTTCGTCTTTATGTGATGGACAAGCCAACCAAGTGGGAAGACTGCTTACAGCAAGCATCCCTGGGGATGAGTCCTTATGAAACTTTGTATGGAAAAAGGTGTAGGACACCTATGACTTGGGATAATACTATGAACGGGATTGTGCTTGGGACAGAATTGCTCAAGGAGATGGAGCAAAGGGTTGCAAGGATCAGGAAGAATATGAAGGCAGCCCGGGATAGACAGAAGAGCTATGTTGATAAGCATAGAGTGCACAGAGAATTATGTGTTGGGGATCATGTTTATCTGAGAGTGAGGGAAAATAAGATTTCTTTGAAGCTTGGAAGTTGTGCCAAGTTGTCCCCTAGATATTGTGGACCTTTTGAAGTGCTTGAAAGAATAGGGCCAGTTGCATATAGACTTGCCTTGCCTTCTAGCACTAGAGATCATTATGTTTTTCATGTTTCTTTGCTTAATAAATACGTACACGACACTAACCATGTGATTAATTGGGATGTGATTCAGGTGGAACCCAAAGGAGAGTTCCAAATAGAGCCAATGTGCATCCTTGACGGGAAAGTCACCATGCTCCGGAACCAAGACATAGGGCAGGTAAAGGTGCAATGGGAGCACTATGGTCTTGAAGAGGCTACCTGGGAGCTAGAGGATGCCATGCGATCCATTTTTGTTCAATTCTACAGAGCACTGAGGATAATGCCAATGTATCATTTTTGTTCAGTTTTGTAAGCACTGGGACAGTGCTAATTGAAGTGGGGGGGGGGGATGTAACACCCCGGTTTCGACCCCGTGATATTATGATTGTACATGATGTCTATATTTTATTTGGGTCATGGCATGAAGCTCAAGGCCAAGGCCCTGCCATCGATCTGGTATTTTGTACATAGGTGATCAAGGTTAATGACTAAGGTTATGGTTATTGTGCTAGTCAAAGTGCAACGCATTTTTGAATATCATGTAAATACACAATTTAATAAACTACCACAGCTAGCTATGGAACTACAACGTGAAAGAGATGGGGGCATGATTTCACAAGGGATAGGGTGGGGGAGTTGGTGAAACTCTGAGCCTATAGGGTTAAGCCAGATGTCGTTGAGGAAACCTTTGAACCTCAACTAACCTTTTTGTCCCTACACTCAATCATTAATTCCTTCCAAAAACGGATGAGGCAGTTAATGCTTGGGGAAGTGCAAGGCATGACAGACTGTAGTTTGCGCAGGACTATAGCCTAGGGGAAGCTGCACTCTTGCTTCTGCATGAAGAAAGCACGTGATGTGTACCATGTCCATAAGAGGAGATCGCATTTGGGTTTTGTTACTCCTCCTTAGTCATTCTATGATTCATTCGAACCATTTTGTCGTTCATTGACTCTACCATTCGAGCTCTCTAGGCTGCTCATGCGCTTTGTGCATTCACCTATGTTGTCGAACCATGGTTTTTATCTGTGATTGTCCGTCCCCGATCCTGTCATCGTGTTGGCTCACTGCCTAAACCCATAGAACGAGTTGTCTACAGGTATTTTCCTTTGTCGAGCAAGGGAGCAAGGGTTCATGATTCAGACGGTCCGATTTCACTCCCCTGAGTCATAGAAGGTGTTTCCATAGTGGGTTTCTCTATTACCGAGTGAGAAAGCCTTTTTTGCTGGTCTACAGCATGGTTGTTGTGTTGTGCCCCCTGGTTTTGGGTCTTCTTAGTATGCGAGACTAAGGAGTGGAAGAGAATAGAAATGGACTGGTAATCTAGTGCAAAAAGGAACCTCAGGAAAATATGAGAGCTGTTAGTAGATCCTTACTGCATGCCCTGAAGAGCACTAGAAGGGAGGCATAGCTTGAAGGACTTTTGAGCATAGAAATGGATGCTACCTTATGTTGGGATGCAGGTAACATGGATGTCAGGCCAGAGAGATCTTGTGGAGGTGTCCTTAGCTCTTGAGTGAGCCGCTAGCTTAGCCATTTTACCTTTCCACTGCCTTAGCGGCTTGTAAACCCAAGGGAGATTGGCTTGGCCTTTGGACCTATTAACCCAATTGGATCTTGGTTTGGCTGAGTCTTGTTTTGCATTGGCCTTGTGTGTAATCCCTGGATGGACATCCTGTTGACCAAACTGTGAGAGATGGTTTGTTCTTGGGGCTTGTGAACCCATCTATTGGCATGGCTATTCCTTAATGTAAGTGTTGGCTTGATAAGCTTGCAGCCTATTAACCCAACTAGATGTTGGCTTGGCTAGACAGTCTAAAAAGTCCAACTAGGTGTTGGCTTGATTGTGTGTTAAATATCTAGTTATGTGTGAGTCTGTTGTTCCCTAGTTCCTTGTGGAATCATGCCTAGCTCAGGGGTGGCAGTGGTGTTGAGAGATTAAAGAACACACTGGCCTATGGTTGGGTGGAACGTTGCAGTTACATAGCTAGTTGCAGGACAACTTCATCCTTCAAGATAAGTATTCTTGCTATGTTGTTTATGTAATGTATTTTCCTATGAATTTTTTTGTTCATGATTGAATGCTTAATGATGATGAAGTAGATGTTTACTTGTGTATATTTTTTGCATTTTATCTATGTTTTTTCCTTGGATGGTTTTATGCGTTTTTTCCTAAGTTCATGGAGGCTGGAAGGCGGTTATAGAGGTCAGAGTGCTTCTGACTTAGTGTTTCCTCCCTTTGAAATCCGCCTAGGGAAGGCGATAGCTGAAAGAGAGCAGTTGAACTGGGAAGAAAAGTTGTGTTTCCGCACCCCTGGATCCGCGACGGAAGGCGGAATGCGGGAGGCGGAAGAAAGAACTTTTATCAAAGCAAGATGTGGGATTTCTGACTTACGGGATCCGCCTGCAGAAGGCGAAAGGTAGAAATTCAGAAAAAGGTTAAGGTAAGGATTTTGACTTTCGATTCTCAGGTTCCGCACTAGAGGGCGGAAGGGTGGAATACGGAAGGTAAAACAAGGATAGACGTTCCGTCATTTGATAATTTTCCGACTTCCGAGTTCCGAAATATGGAAGGTGGAAGGGAGGAAGACGGAAGGTGGAACGATGGTTGAAAGGCCTCATCGAAAGATAATGTTCTGATTTCTGAGCTCCAAAGTGTGGAAGGCGGAAAGCAGAAGTGTGGAAGGTGGAAGGCGGAAAGGTCATTAAATGTTTCTTTGCACATTTATGTTTCTGATTTCTGATTTCCGAGGCTGGAAGGTGAAAAGCAAAAGTGCGAAAGCAGAAGGTTGGCAGAACGCTTCGTCAAAACCTTGAGGTTCTGATTTCTGACTTCCAAGGTCGGCAATGTGGAAGTGGAGGTGCAGAAAGGGCAAGGTTAGTTCGGAAATGACCATTCCTAACGCAGAATGGGTAATTGAAAGGTGGAACGACTGGTATAGTGGTTCCAAGCCTGAGATGAAGGTTGGAGAATAGGTTAACGTCCATACTCGATGGTTATCAAAAGAGGAAAGAGGTTCTTTAAGAAAAAAAAATTAATAATCCGCATTATGGGGTATGGGAACGTGAAAACTAGCGTAAAAATGCTTCTTTCTTACCAACATACTACCGCTACCCACATCATGGACCACATCAATTACTGGCGTAGGCAGCGAATTTTGTGCAATATCTAACTTGATGACATGATATTTCTACACCAGTTCCTGAAATCCCTAATCATAGCCATTACCAAAGACGTGGCCTCTTAACACCCTCAAATCGAGGAAAAGGCTATCCTCAAAGCGTAGTTCTTCAACCATATATACGCATTGTCTGGTTACCTGTACACCATTCTTCTTAATGCCCCTCAAGGAGACTCCTCTCGGAAGGATCCACCGGGAGCATCTCATGCAACAAGTTGTTTCATTCACATCGTTGCATCCATCATTAGACCCTATGACTCTTTACCTCCCATGATAAATCCCACATATGGAAACACCCATAGAGTTGCATAGCCTCCCTTAGTATCCTTTGCCACATCGGGTTGTGTCCTTGACCTATCACGTGAGTCATCACATTCTAGAGTGACACCCTCTTATGTGCCTCCTTCCCCTACCTCTCACATCCAAGTTCCCCTCTACCCAGGGTATAGCCTATTTTTTATATAAGACAAAAGATAATCATTCTTTATATTACTCATTATTTGTTAAATAATGTTGAAAATGTTGGTTTACATTTACTTCCATGCATATGTCTAGTTTAGATTTTTACTTTTGTTATTTACTAGGTTTAAAAAGTTATTCATTTTTCATGTTTGAACTACTACAAGGGTTTCCTTAAATCTTAGTAGGTGTCTTTTTCGCACATGTTGGTTTGAAAAAACCAGTAACAGTTTTGGTGACCATATCGGGTTTGATTTCTATAGATCTCTAGTTTTGTCTAACTATACTTTCTAGGTGATTTTTCGTTTCCAGTATTTGGTTTAGTCATTATGTTTGTGGGATGTCTATTACTCTATGTTAAGTCCAAACCTAAGAATCGTCCTAAAACACCAACTCCAACTGCTGTCGACGTTGTTTTTTTCAAAAAATAAAATCGTTTGACCGAGGTCACACTTATCTAGCAAGGTTGCCCAGCTCGCTTTTTTCCCCTATTATGAGCAACCAGGTCACCCCAAATATCCCAATAAGCGTGATCTTCTTGTTCACCACTGGGTCGGTCCTGTTTTTTTGTTCTTAGCAACCTAGTCGTGCCAAGTTGCTCGATAAGAGCAAACTACCTTTTCTATTCTATATCACCTTTGTTTACTCGGTCAATGCACCCAAGTCGCCTTGTTTTCTTCGATATAAATAACCCAGTCGCCCCAAGTTTCCCGATAAGACTGGCCTTCCTTTTCCAGGCTAAGTCACCTTCCTTTTCTAGGCTAAGTCACCCCTGTTTGCTCAACTAGTGCACTCAAGTCACTTTGTTTTCCCCAGTATAAGAGAAACAGTCTCCCCAACCTCCCTCGTAAGAGATACCTAGTTCATTTATGGATTTTCCTATTTCAGCCGCACTTGTTTTTTGGTTCCAAGCTCCATAACGCTTTTGTTCCTTTGATAGGTGCGACTTGTGACTTTTTTTCCTTTTCTGTGTTGTTTCTTACCCTCTTGACCCTCTATCTAGCCTCTAGACTTTGCATAATGCTCTTATTTTTCCACAACTGTTTATTTGCAATGCCCTATCTATTCTGCTTGCATCCATTTACTTGTTGTAGCTTTCTTTAGATCTACCTTTGTGACAGTCTTGTAGTGAAGAAACACATGTTTTGAGTATTTGCTGCACTTCTTGGATGACATACATATCTATTAAAACTACATTATTTAATAAGGTGTGTGTTGAAAATTCATTGTTTTCTTTTACTTTGAAAATGAAATGCTTATCCTTAGTTGGAATGATTGCTTTAAAAAAATTACTTATTTATGAATATCATTTCCATTCAGCATTTATTTTTTCAATTTATATCTAGGTACGCACCACATGTGCACACATATCACACCCTTAAATTACATGCTTGGTTCATGGCCCCGATCTCATCCTTAAAATTAACCTTGACTCAACAAATCTTAACCTCACTTGAGAACCAAAAATAATATTGTAGGTACGTAGGACACTGGGGATAGACATCCAAATAATTCCCCTCTGTCATTTACATTTGAGATATAGTAGTTGTGTTTTTAGGGTACCAAAATCCTCTAGTATTTGTGGACACATTTGAGACCAATTTATGGGGGGCCATCTCGTCTGATGAAGGTAAGTGGAAAGACTAGAACAAAATGGATGGGTATAATTCCACTCTCCACCTAGTACTACAGATAATCCATAATGTTGTCTTCAAACCAAAGTAGTAGGTAACCTTTCTCGATGTGTCATAAACAAGGTATATGTTGTTCAAGAAAACACACCCTTATAACCTAGGGTCTCTGGGTTGCAAACGTACTAAATTAACTTGCAAACAATCAGCCATTTCAGAATTTGAAATAGAAATAGGAAGAAATTAGGAATACCTTATTTATGACGGTCGATCCTAGCTTTTATTCTCTTCAAATTGTTTCCACAACTTCCAAGGTATCTACAATCACCTGCAAAGAGAAAGATATTTCCTGGAATATCTTATATATTATATGAATGATTAATGAAATAACATAATTATAATGAAACAATAAGATAATTCAGAAATCACAATATATAAGAGTGCAAAGACACAATATTGGAAGAATGACTCTCTTTATTGCTAAACAAGTGAGGTGAGATTACAACCCAAAATATGAGACAATTGCTCCTCTGCTGGCGAAGGACACTGAGTTCTATTGCTCCAAGATATCTAAAGGAAAACCACCAGCATAACTTTTCTCTATATTTCATGATTGATTAGCCTCAACCCCTACCCTCTATCTATACATGAGGAAAGAGAGAGGTTATGAAGGTTGAGGAGGTTGAGGAGGTTGGGATAGTTATGACAAAGGGCCCAACTATCCTCGACTAATCAAGTTTATATTTTTTTTAATTTGGATTAAGGCATACACGACTATTAATACTGGAAAGTTGTGTATGATACGCGACTTGCTTGAAGGAAACCCACGGGTGAAATCCCTAATAATATATACGTGAGTTGCAATGTAAATACTCGCCTATGATACGCGGGTTGTTATGATAATAATCACGTATTCTCCTTAATGGCCATACAAAAAATAGGTTTAGCTAGAAAGGGAATGATGTATCAAAGGTCATGCCCATCTATAGTGTTTTGGCTACTTCAATCCATTTTGTCATTTTGTGTGCCGACACATTGGGTGTCAATACTTGGACGGAGAAATGTCATTTTACATGATAACAGATGCCCCCTAATGTGTGAGGTCAGAGTGAAACGATGGTCGAAATACATTATAATCTTTGAATCTTGGAGAACTCAGTTACCAAGGCAGCAGGGATATACCTTAAACAAATACATATCAAATTCATATACAAAATCATATCTAACGATTCCATGTTCAATAAATCGGAATACTACCTCCTTTACAATGTTTGATTACATCATATGATAGGGGTAACAAGACCACAATATATCTTAAAGTACTTCTACTCTATTTCTAAAACTATGTACTGAGGTATATTCCTCTGTCCTCTTTCCAACACCGTAGGTTTTAGTAGAATTGGTTTCACCAATTGGGACTTATGAGAGTTTTCCCAAGGTGACTTATTTCAGGACTACTCAACATAGCGAACTTGTACAAACTGCCACGTGTCACTGTTTCACCTTCGGGGTCTGAAACTTTTACCACATAAATTAAATTATGTGCCCTATCTAGAACATCTTCTAAATTTCATTTGGACTTTTGTAGCCCGACATATATCAATTTTCCCTAGGTGTCATATTTAGGGATGAATCCAAGGAGAGGCTGGAACCCTAATTTGGAGGAATCATATCTCCCATAATATATTGAATCTGAGGCTGAAACTTTTACACAAGGTACATCAAGAATTTATCTTCGTCCTGTAAAATTTTCAGCTCCTGATCCTTCTCCAATCTCTAGATATAGTGACTGCACCAAAATGACTAGTTTTAGTCTTTTAGGGTTTTCTAGTCCGGGGTCAAATTAGGGTTTGACTTTCCGAAGTTTTACCCAACCAAAAATTTCGATATTGGTCTCTAAATTTCGATTTTGAGATAAATCCTGTGCTGGGCTCACTCAAAAATTCCTCTTCTATGAAAATCCCTAATTTCCCGCAGTAGTGACAGGTCAAAAACTGAAAATGCCCAAAATCAAATTCTGCTTCGACAGAAAGATGCACCCTTCAATGGAGAGTTAGCATACCTCTTTTTGCTGATGATCTGTGGAGGGAGACCCAAAAAGTAAGAATCCCTAGCTTCTGCAGCTGCCTAGTGTCTTCTTCTCAGGTTAGCTCTGATACCATGTTAGATTTTTATCATTTAATCAATATGTTCTAGGATATTATCTGAGAGAATAACATGCACAACAATAATCACAAGAGACAAGAGATGCAAAGAGTTTTCCTCGGGGAAACCATAAAGGAGAAAACCCCACAACTTCCTTAGAGATAGAATGAGCACCAATAGCAAAATCAAAACCCAAAACACAAAGATGATCTTCAACAGTTGTTCTCTCTCTTACTTGTGCAAGCTCCTCTTCTCTCACTAATGCACTACAGTTGAGTGAGTGTGTGTTTCAAATAGAGAGTCTCACTCTATATTTATACTAGTTTTCCACTTGACAATTATTTACCAGGGCCGACCTCACTAGGAGAGTCTAATAACCCTAGTACCCCTCAATTGTGGGGACTATTTCCCTAACATACAACGAAGGGTTGACCTCTATGACTTTACATGAATTTATTATATTAATGATTCTCCCAATAGGAACATCGGGGTACAATGAAATACAACATAAGATATACAAGTGAATACATTCTGAAGTTACAAATACATCAACATATTTGTTGGTGTCATTATGTCTTAAATGGTGTCGAGTGGGTTGGTTGGCCTTCTTAAAAAATATTAGGTGGACGATGGAACATGGCATTTCTTGGGAAATATCCTGTACTTTGTCTCCTTTCATCATGTTTGGGTTGTTGCATCTCCTTTTTGCATCTAGGTTTGGTATTTCTTTCTGCTTTGTGGAGACTTCTTTTGTGTTTTGTTGTTTGTAGGTGGATTTCAAGTCCTTCTCAACCTGGATGTTGTTTTGTTTGGTAATCATTCTTCTAGAGTTGTGTGTTATAGACGTTGAGTGCACCTTCTATTGGCTTGAGCATTGTGCTCTTCGGGGGCTAGGGATGGGGCGTTGTTGTGTCTGCTCTGAATTGTGGGGTTCTGGTTCAGATACAACTCTTTCTGTTGTACATGTTTTTGAGAATTGGATTTATTTTCTTCAAGTTGCTACTATGTTTTCTTCTTCGGCAATGGTTTTTGTTTACTCTTCACGTCGGATGTTGCTTGCTCTAGTGGGCATAGATGTCGAATGTAGGTTCCATGGGATTTGGCGCCACTTTCTCCGGGGGTTAAGAATGGGCCAGTGTCATGTCACTGCTCATTATACATGATATCATAGGTAGCTCCAGCTACCACAATCTACTTGATCTCATCTAAATAGTGTAAGAAGGTCATCTCCCATACAAAGATCAAAATAGAAGGGCTAGTCTTAATTTCAAATAGAAGGTTATATATTCACGATGCCCTTCTACAATGAAGGGCTTCCATATAACTCACATTTCAAATGAAAATAACAAATTGATTGCACACTTCATAAAAGAACATGTTAAAAAATACATTTCAATTTAATTTATGGCACTACAAAAATTAATCATACAAAATTATTACATCTACAAAGTGAGATTTGATTTAACAAAGTGAGATTTGAAACTGTACATTCATCCTAAAAACTTTCAAAACTCATTAGAATTGATGGAATCTAAATGTTGACAAGATTTTAGTACTACAAGTGTTCAACCACTTCCCAAAATTATGCACTCCTAATTTCATAAATTCTAGTATTTCCTATAACTACACCCAAATGTTTCACCTTCAATCATCTCGTGAGTTAGATTTATTCCAATCTAAATTTCAATGCTTTAAATACTTTGTCTCTACACTAACACATCCACAAAATTGTAACATTGAATACAATTCACTTCCAATTTGAATTTCAATGCTTCAAACACTCTGTCTCTACACTAACACATCCAAAAAGTTGTAACATTGCATACAATTCACTCATACATTCAGGAGTTACATATTACAATTCAACTTCGAAAACACAGCATTGTTCGAAGTATTGAATTCATAGATACAAGAAGCAAACATCATAAAATCCATTATTTTTCTTCAAGGGTTCAAGCAACATAAAAAAAGAAGATTGCAGGGAAAGAGATGGGTAGATCCAGGTCAATGGAGATTATTTTCATGCTTCTTCTCTTCATTGCACAACTCATTCATAGATGATTAGTGTGCAACTTGTAATGTTGTTGTCATGGAGCAGGAGGCTACATTTACTAATGGAAAAAAATCACATGGAAAGTTGGATATACGACGTTGATTAGACTCAAGTGGTCAACATGAAGGGAAAAGTGATTGATTACAAACATCTTCTCAAATTTAAGAGTCCCTTTTACAATGAATCTGAAGTGATGCCTCTATACTTACAAATTATTTCCATGTGCAATGTGTATTGACTTTCTTTCCATGATTGTACATCTCAAGGGAACTAGGTTTGTTTCATTGGGAAGTATGTTGATATTTTTATAAATAATTACTCAATGTGTATTGCCATTTCAACTTATTGAAGCTATTACATACTCCAATTCAAGATATTTTTCAATATAGATGGAATTATGGGAAGCATGCTTTATATGGAAGAGGCAGGTAGTACGTAATTCTGAAAATAAAAGGCATTGAACACTGATGTCTCGATGAGGTCGCTCATAAGAATTGTGCCTAGTGTACTTTAATTTTCCATAATTACCTAGAAGTGAATGCCCTTCCCCAAATAATTGTTTCCTTTTACATGACAAATGGTTAAAATGGAATTTGAATGACAATGGTCACTACTTTAATCCCCTCACAAGATATTACTCTTGTCAAATCATTTTGTGTGCCGACACATTGGGTGTCAGTACTCGGACGGAGAAATTTCATTTTACATGATAACAGATGCCCCCTAATGTGTGAGGTCAGAGGGAAATGATGGTCGAAATACATTATAATCTTTTAATCTTGGAGAACTCAGTTACCAAGGAAGCAAGGAGATACCTGAAACAAATACATATCAAAGTCATATACAAAATCATATCTAAGGATTCCATGTTCAATAAATCGGAACACTAGCTCCTTTACAATGTTTGATTACATCATATGATACGGGTAACAAGACCACGTATATTACAAAGGTGGATCGAAGCCGCAATATACAATGATGAGTCTTCAAAATCTGGAAGCAGTGCAGTTGAACATAACACAATCTTGCGCAACTTAGGTTAGGTGAACCTAAGGTATTCATCCAAATCCAAAGGAACCAGTACAATCCCTACCATGTGAAAAGATGTGTTGAAGTCGAACATGGAAGGAACTCAACAGGATGTCAGTAAATAAGTGATGCTGACAACTGAAGCAAAGGAGTTCACCAATAATGGTAGTGAATCCTAAGGTACCATCGTCAAAACTCTAGGCCTTTGTCTTCAGGAGATGTTGATGAGAAACTGTGATGTGAGGAGGAAGGAAATGAATCATTCAACAGATCACAAGAGTGACTAGAAGACTGAATACGAGAAGGTAGACACAAGTAATTCTCAAGTAGTTTCAAACAATAAGACAAAGTCTGAGGTCGACAGGAAACCAACAGTACAAAGAACACACCACTAGAAAAATACCTAGGTATCAAGCCAGGAAAACAAATATGCCTTCCAAAGGAAATTCTAGGATGATGAGGGCCCAAAACTAACCAGTGAAGGAAGGAGAGTAGTTACTTGGCATCTCGTGAAGAGCCCTCTGGGTGCAAGCGCTGGAATCACCCAACTGCCCTCCCAGAGTGTCTACTGAGGTTACCTTCCAAGTCTACCCTAGGTGTACTGGAAATATCCTTCCAATGCCACTCGTGTAAGATCCTAGCAGACAAGATACTAAGGCTACCAAAATCATGGAGAAAGTTTGGCGAAACAGTCATCAGTCTAGCCGATGCACATGGGCAGGGTAGCTAATCTCGAAACCCAAACAGTTCCAGGCACCACACGAGGCTGGGAGGAGGTACTGGATGAGTCCCCAAACATGCAACAGCTCTGGTGTATGCTTTACTAAGAAGTGGAGGGATATCTCCAACATCTCGGTATCGTACGACCACGTGCTTGACTCCTATGTGAGAGGAGCTTTTCGATGTCTTTCCCAACAAAGTTGGATTTCCTAAAAGATAGGCCACTATGTTTGAGTTTAAATTTTTGGGAAATTAAGATATCCCTAACCCAAAACACTAGCCTAGACTAGTGCATGTCGTCCCTATAAACAAACAGATACTAATAAATTTTAAATATTAAGCGTTTATTTTAAAGGGCTGTTAATTACTCAAAGGGGGTGGCGGAGGTGAAACCACCGGTGTTTTAACTGAATGTTGAAACAAAATTACTAAACAAAATAGAACATGAAATGCAAAATGCAAAAACTTTTCTCTTTCTTTTTCAAATACAAACTTGGAATCCACAAAAGAACAATTTCTTTTTATTTTTTCAAGAATAATGATATGCAGTGCATTAAAGAAAAAAACCTAATCTACATGCATATTAAACAACTATATGTTCTTTTCCTTTTTCTTTTATAAATGCAAACGAAAAACTACAAGACTTAAAACTTTTTTATTTATTTTTTCTAAAAAAATAGTGAAAAAAACAACTAAATGCAACCTAATGCAAAAAGTGCAAAAAATGTTTTTTGTCTTTTCTTTTTCAAAACATTCAAAAAACCATAATGCAAGTAAATGCAAATTGAGTCAGTTTAACCAATATGATCATATAACAGTAAATGATGCAATCAGACCCTACAGTAACACACTTCAGCCAAACAGGATGCAATAGCTCAAAACCTAGACTTGGCGTAACTATCAATTCAAAGACTAATAGATCGAAAAGAAAGAAAGAAAGAATGAATTAAACTATTAGAAAGGCAGTTCAAAGTATAACAGTGTTTCAAAGGACTGATCAATAACCCAAAAACACAAGCACTCAGACCCAAATCCAAGTAGGAGGACCTAACACATTCACTAAGGAAGAAGTCAAACAAAAACACTCAAAGACTTGACTAATCAAGCAAGCAATGAAATGTACAGACCTAAAACCACAGTATCATGCCAAAACATAACCTTCACAACCATCTGAGAAATCACAAAAACAAGGACAAGAAATAACCTTAGGGACTCACAGACACCTACAGGAATACGAGACTGTCATTGTCAAGTCCCCTCCTGTCTACCTGAGAGGGAACGCGACCATAATGCTATCTAATACGGGAAATTTAAGTCCCATGAAAATGATAATAAAATGCATTGAACATAAACATAAACAAATGCATAATGCAATCTACAGTGGAAGAAAAATTCATTCAAGCATTCAACATGTTCATCATATTTCATTAGGATAATACAAATGCAAAGATTAAATGCAAGAGATACTTATCTTGGAAGAAGCTTGTGCCGCAACCAGCTATGTCATTGCAACGTTCCACCCAACCATAGGCAAGTGTACTCATCAATCTCTTAGCAGCACTACCACCCCCGAGCTGAGCATGATTCCCATGAGGAATAAGGAAACACTAGCAGACTCACACATAGCCAAGGATATATCAAAATTCAGCCAAGCCAAACTACAATTTGGGTTTATCAGGCTACTAAGGAGCTGGAAAGGTTGAATTGCTAAGCTAGTGAGCTCAACCACAGAGCTATGGACACCTGCACCAAATTTGGCCTGGCTTTTAAAACATCTACACACCCAACAAAAGGAAGCATCCCCTTCCCTGCTACACAGTACCTCAGGCTATGCCTTCCATTCCAGTGATATTCAAGGTGAACAAAGAAGAAAACCAGGCCCTCTAGATCAGTCTGTGAGGTTCCTTCCTACAATAGGTTTATCAATCTAGTTCAGACCCCATTTCCACTCCAAACCAGTTCATACCAAAACAAAAGATGCATACACAGCAAAATACAAGTTATGGGATTGATGAAAAACGTCATGGGATCCAAATTCGATAGTGGCAATTGGGGGAAAACGACCCAGCCTATGCAATTCGTTTCAAAAACGTTATGTGGCTTCATGTGGGCCAAAACGGCTCATCAAACACCCAGAATTCGTGGTCTCTTCCCCAATCCGCTGGGAATTACCAAAAACGATCCTCCAGCCATGGGAGAAAATAGAGAAGACTGCAAAAACGTGCCTGGGAAAATGGAGGATGGAGGACTGAGGAATAGAACGCCTGCGTGAGGAAAATCAGCTGCGTGAGAGTGAGGAAAAATCAGTTGTGTGAGTAGTAATGTGGCTCCTTTCATCCACGTGAGGGATAATGGGTGAGATATCTCTCCTTGGGCATGTGTGTGGTCAAAGGCTTACGGCCTTGCCCAGAAATGACAGCTCCTTCCAATTCTACAGTTGCCCATACCTCCCAATCTCCAAGGTAATAACTTCCCCAACTAACTCCTTGGAGAATTAAGTGGCTGGTTGAATAAGACAAGAAGGTGGTTGACAGCTTGATGGGTTCTCCCATAGACATTTGGCTTTTCTCCATTTGCCCAGAGGTTGAATATCCCCCCCCCCCCCACCTTATCCTTAGGAAATCATGCCCCCCCATCTCATTAATTGTTGCCAGTTTTGTTGTTCAGAAAAACACACCCTCATAACCTAGGGTCTCTGGGTTACCAACGTACTAAATTAACTTGCAGACAATCAGCCATTTCTGAATTTGAAATAGAAATAGGAAGAAATTAGGCATACCTTATTTATGACAGTCGATCCTAGCTTTTCTTCTTTTCTTCAAATTGCTTCCGAAGCTTCCAAGGTGTCTCCAATCGTGTGTAAAAAGCAATATCTTTCCTGTAATATCTTATATATTATATGAATGATTAATGAAATAACATACTTATAATGAAACAATAAGATAATTCAGAAATCACAATATATAAGAGTGCAAAGACACAAAATTGGAAGAAGGACTCTCTTTATTGATAAACAAGTGAGGTGAGAATACAACCCAACATCTGAGGCAAGTGCTCCTCTGCTAACCAAGGACACTGAGTTTTGTTTCTCCAAGATATCTAAAGGCAAACCACTAGCATAACTTTGCTCTATATTTCATGATTGATTAGCCTCAACCCCTACCCTCTATTATACATGAGGAAAGACAGAGGTTACGAAGGTTGAGATGGTTGAGGAAGTTGGAATAGTTATGATTAATGGCCCCACTGTCCTCAACTAATCAAGTTTAATTTTTTAAATTTGGATTAAGGAATACACAACTATTAATATTGGCAGGTCGCGTATGATACGCGACTTTCTTGAAACAAACCCGCGAGTGCAAGCCCTAATAATATATACGCGAGTTGGAATGTAAATACTTGTGTATGATACGTGAGTTGCAATGTAAATACTTGCGTATGATACGCGGGTTGCTATGATAATAGTCGTGTATTCTCCTTAATGGCCATACAAAAAATAGGTTCAGTTGGCAAGGGAATGATGTATCAAAGGTCATGCCCATCTATAGTGTTTTGGCTACTTCAATCCATTTTGTCATTTTGTGTGCCAAAACATTGAGTGTCAGTACTCGGATGGAGAAGTGTCATTTTACATGATAACAGTATCCTAGAATCCTTTCCTTTAGGACCCTTTTACCTAGGATCCCTCTCAGTAGGTGGATGTTCCCAGGTCATATTGGTCTTCCATTCCATTTTATATGACTATGGATTTGATAACCCTACAAGGGAAATGATTTGTGATGGCTTGCATCTTTTAGTTAGTTGATTACTTGCTCCCTTACTTGATAGGTTAGCAAGTCATTTTCTTTTTATAGAAGTGTTGTTTGTTGTCTTTGTGGAAACTTTGTTGTTGCTCATCCACTACAACACATGATTGCAGTGTATTTTGTGAGCATTTTGGCTTGAGTGCCTCTTTATTGAGAGCTATCCTCTTGCACATTCGGTTTCTTTATGATTTTCAAGTCTTTGTGTGATCGAGATAATACCCATTTAGTCTTACAATCCTGTCACTATTTGTCCTTCGAGGTACTCTCATAGACTTCAAGGGCAGACACCTCAGCATGGTTTTTTAAACCGCACTAATTGGACCCCAATTCGACATACTGCATTGTTTAATGGACCACCTCCTAAGACATCTGAGTTTGATTCCAACGCCAATCAATCAGAGCAACCTACACATTCACCCATGCACATCCCGATGGCTGGAAATATCTCTACTCATTTTTTGGGGGTACTGTTGATGGAAGAAGTGGAGGCGGCCTGATAGTTGTTGCCATGACCAACACGGTTCTTGGTTCCACTGGAACCATCGTTCCTGATTCCACATTGACCTCGATTATGGGTGATAGCATACCTACAATCTCAGCCATGACAACCCCAATTGTCGGGTCTACAGTTCCCCCCATTTTCTGTGGAGTGGGGCTCATCATCACCCCCATGTCCAACATAGTTGTTGGTTCCACCATGTCTCACCTGACTGCTAGTTTGTCATTTATGACCAGTCCCAACCTTTCCTGAGTGCTCGTTAAAGGATTTGAAAGGGTGTCCATTCATTATGCCTTTTACCCCTTTTTCGGACCAAATGAACTAATTA
The DNA here is from genome assembly GCA_001517045.1 of Pseudotsuga menziesii. Classification (NCBI taxonomy): domain Eukaryota; kingdom Viridiplantae; phylum Streptophyta; class Pinopsida; order Pinales; family Pinaceae; genus Pseudotsuga; species Pseudotsuga menziesii. The sequence continues at coordinate 330,672 of LPNX010750625.1, forward strand.
CATAAAAAGTATACTCTAATCCCTTTTGGATAAAAGAGTTCTCGTTGGTATACTTTTATGTTTTTTTAGGCCTCGGAGAGTAACTTTACGAAAAAAGAACATTTATGGAGTTTTCTTTATGTTTTAAGACTCCCTAAAATTGAAAACACCTATGGGCATTGATTGTCTCATGATCGACAAAAATCCACGGGAAAGTACCATATCGAGCACACTTTTTCCCCTTCTTTGAGCTCATTCAACCATGAAGAAGGCCCAAATGGTGCTTCTTAGCACCCCCTACAGATTGCACATAGTCCCTTATCAGAGCAGCATTCCCAGTCACCTTTGTTCAGAGTATTCTACAATGAATTACCCTTGGAGTCCTTTTTCCCTTGAGCAGCATTTTTCTCCTTTGAGGTTACCCCATTGCAATAACACCCATTTCGCTTATCCCCACTAAGGAACCCCATCTATGCTCCCCTCCCCAGAGATCAGTTTCATATACTGCCAAGTCATCCATGTCGTCATACTCTGAACAAAAGAAGTTTGAATCCCATTGCTCATTCGCTCGTGTATCCCCATACAGTGTCTCAGTCATGTGTCCTGTTACAGACTCTATTTGGTTGTATCCCTCATGCTCCTATCAAGGAACCATCATTGTTTTGGTAGTTTCAGCTCTCCCTCTGTCAACATCAGCACATCTATTCCAGAGGATAAACCCATAGGTCCCTACATTTCGCCCCTTAGAACGGTTGTTTCTCATGTGCTCGACATCATCTGCATCATCACACCACTAAAATTCGTACATAGTATTGGTTCTTTCTTTACTTGGTCGAAGAACCCAGATTCCCTTTGACTCTAGCACATTGGTGAGTCTCTTTAGAACCAATCCAATATCATGTTCCTTGTGATATCAAGGCTACGTTGGCGACGGTGTTCGAAAGCCCCTCAATTTTAGGGTTTCTAGTATATCTATTTTCATATGCAATTCATTGTACCTTTGAAATCCAAACTCTCAATTGCTCGAGTCCTTACTATTGTTGGACCCCTTTAGATACAACATAGCATCATTTATTGTGATCTTGCATTCTTGGTCAATGTCATTGTTTCCAATCTCAGTTCTTCAGATCAACCATGGTCAGAGTATGATTACACTCTAGATTTGAGTCCCTCTTGGACACCCAAGATGTATACATCAGTTATCCATGTATTGATAAGGTCCCCTTTGGGCCTAGTTCTTATTTTTATATCTTAATACATTGATATGAGCATGGGTATGCCCACCTTGTCCATATATTAGAGATTATATGTATCTCATCCATATTGAGTGTTGTATCTACAGATTCGGCACTTGTATTCCTAACAAAGAGTTTGTGCTACCCTCTAACACAGTCCTTGTTCTCCATACCACCGTCACACTTATTATCCTAGATGATGTTTGTCATCCATGCAATGATCTCCTACCTTCAAACATCAGCAAGCAATCTGATAACACCAAAAAGTTGCACACTTTGTCCATCCCCTAGTCACACTATGTCACTAGATCATCCCACTTTCCATTTTCACCACATTAGACCTTCACATGCCCACAAGCTTAAAGTTAAAGACCAAATTCGCCCATAATTAAATTTTTGGACATTTTCCTCCTTCCATAAAAGAGGGAAATTGGCAAATTCCCCCAAAAATAGAGAAAATTCTATAAAAAAAATGAGGGGCGAGAAAAACATTCGAAAAGTAAAAAAGAAGCAGGAAAATCTTAATGCCACCAAATACCAAAAAGGCCAATTCCATGGGCCAATACCACGAGTTAATGCCAAGAGCCATTTTCCATATATATTAATCGTGTAGGTCCCTCATTTTACACATTCTCTCCATACATTTTTCATACCGTCGCTTTGTCGAAATTTCTTTTGAAAGTCTTGAAGCGCTTTTGAGCCTTTTTGTTTCACCTCTTTTGTAGATTGCCCCCACCTTGTGGTGTGTGGTTGGAGAACACCAAACTACTTGGAGACCAAGATCATTCCACTTCAGGCAATTATAAGGGCCCTTGTCATCACCATTGCAGCAGACTCTTTGGTCCATGTATAGCCTATTTATTATATAATACAAAAGGAAAATCATTCTCTCTTACCCGTTGTTTGTTAAAGAATGTTAAAAATGTTAGTTTAGATTTACTTCCATGCACATGTTTAGTTTAGATTTTTACTTCTGTTATTCACTAGGTTTAGCTAGTTTTTTCTTTTTCCTATTTGAATTGCTACTAGAGTTTCCTTAAATCTTAGTAGGTGACTTTTGGCACATGCTTCTTTGCAAAAACCAATAACACCTTGAGCAAATTGTAGATGTGAGGGTCATCCAGGCTAACAAAGTATTTAGGGAATATTGTGCCAAAACAAGGACCACTGTGCAAGAATCCAACAAAACCACCTATAACAACATTAACAAAATCTACATGTTGAGTGTCAACTATTGCACATAGAGAAGATACAATTAAGAAGGGCCTAACAAGATAGTTGAGTCCAGGTTTTACAGCATCGAGGTGCATACTTGTATCCTTTAGATTTTTCACAATCTATATGTTCCTTATTTATCAAATTTATATGAATAGGCGCTTCTACATCTGTAAAAGACATCAACTGAACTAATTTTTATTTGAGTATGGGATTGATAGTACCACCATTTCATTTTATACACTTCATGTGGTAGAATACCTGAAAGTTCCCAATCAACAGAAGGATTCAGATCATCAATATTGATTACAGAAGATGAGGGTTCAACACTAGCAAACGATGAACATCTTTCAGCAAGAGAAATAGTGTTCTGAATGGAACTCAACCAAATCAGGAGAGGGATCCATGGAACACTTCGCTTAATCGGCCGATAAAAGGAAAGGGTTGGCACAAGGATATCCTACAATACTCAACTAAGTGAACAGAGGGCTTATGACGCCTAACTCACACAGTTGTGGCCTCCAAACAGAAAGTCAGATATCAATTTCTTTCCCACATAGAAACCTCTACAAAAATTTTAAATTGATTCAATACATTCATAAACTGTAAATTGCAGTTTTACACAGAGAAATTGTTGAAATACATAATCTTGGAACTATTATAAATGTTGAGACTTACAGATCTAAACAATATAGTCGACTAACTCTGATACCACAAGAGACAATGACAGAATCATTTGTTAGCACGCCAATTCCACACTTATACAGACTCAATAATTTACACACTCAAGAGCAATGTCGCATATTGCGATGCCTTTTGCTACATGTTGAACAATAGTTTTACCCAACTTAAGGGCTCAAGCTGAGTGTCGCTTTTGGTTGAGTGATCTTTAACTAACAAAATAAATTGTATTATATTCGTCTTTGGAGGGCAAAGATCATCACAAATATTAAAGACTTGTGAGTTTTTCAAGTTTTCGATCCCTGCAAATCGCTTAAAAGCATAGAAGGGGAGCATACACTTGATAACTCAATGCTTGCTACACGTGATATATTTGTTTTCATGTGTCAAATTGCAAAACGCGTGAGCACAGAGGATACACCGAACTCAACTCAAACACTAGACTCTTGCACTCCAAAACTCTGAATCACAAATGAGAGTTGGAGAACTTTATGTATAACAACTTAGTCAGTTCAACAGGTGACTCGTGACTGAAAACTACGTCATAAAGGAGATTCGAGGAATTATGTTATATGGTCCCTAAATTGGTCGTTTCGAACATATGGAGACCCAAATAGTCCATGTATGGCCGAACAAACTGACACAAGGAAATTTAAAGAATAGTTAAACAGTGGAGCATTATGCATCCCATGACGACTCCTACTAGTCATATGAATCATAGCCAATGAGACAAATACATTATGTGTCAGTACCATTAATGCCATGTTTGCCACATGCATAGCCACCAAATGCTTCACTACCATCATTACTGTTAGAAGATTAATCTCTTCTTAATTTTGTATCTAAAAAAACAAAATTATAATAAATAAATAAATAAAAGCATTATCCAACATCCGATCCCATCATGATCTTATTAGGACCACAACAGTATTCTCCAACAAACGTTAATTCCACTTTATAATTTAGTGGAACCTTCTTTGCAACATGGCCAACCATTTTCCCATTGCGATCACGTTGGATGTATTTCTGAGTAATGTAGACATGCAAATCTTATGGAGTACACCTTCCTTCTAGGTGCTTTAGTTTAAATTTAAACCACATATGGTTTTGGTGGGAAACAATCATGTTTGCTTGCAGGTGTAGGATAAAGTTTGCCCATCGTTGCACCCAATCCCTTCGAGAGAATTTGTCAAGGAAAACTTACATCCATCCCAACCATTACTGTTGGACCAAAGTGGATAGATCTCCACATATGATTATTTCTCCTTGTTCTCTACAAAATTGAAGTGTCAGCTGGTAACTACTACATGTCAGATAACTAGGTCCAAGATCAACATAGAATAGTTCTTGTCCACGAGTATTTGCAACATCAATCTAGACTTCATTTAATTCTCTCAATTGACGATACACTCCATGCATTCCTTGGAAAGCTTATCTCTCCCATCTCTCCAATATTACAATCTCCATGGGAGAAGAAAGAAATTGCTTTATGGGAGATATGGTCAATTGTTTATCGGCTTCTTTCTTACTGGCATACTCAAGGAATTATGATCTATGAGATTTTGTTAAGGGGTCTATGAAGATTCTTCCCCTTTTTGAGCTTCCTTCTTCATAAAGAATTCATTTTCCTTTTGATGCTCCAGCAGAGGACATATTGAGGTTGACTTCTTCCCTAGTCAACATGTCAGCAACATAATTTAAATAACCAGGCTTAATATACAATTTCAAAATCAAAATTTTGTAACCAAATGAACCATTTCAAAATCCTTGAATTACTTTCAGCCATTAAATTTTCATTCTTAAAGATTCCAGGCATGATCTTTAAATCGGTTTTGATTACAAATTTTATTGGTTTCAAATACAATCTAAAATGGTTACATGTCTTCTTTTTTGCAAGGATCTATTTATGGTTGGAAGGTTAATTTAGTTCTGCGCCTTTCAAGGATCCTACTGCATATCCTCCCATCTCTTCATGATCTCCATGGTTTTCTATTTGGACACCTCCCCATGCCTTAATGGAGGCATATATTTCAATTACAATGCTCCCAATACCTTGAGGAAGAGATAATGCAAGAAGCTATTTAACATTTTCTTTGATTCTCCTCACAACTTCAATCATTTCACTGCTCCATTTTAGGGGATTATTTTTTAGACGCTACTGTAACATATGTATATCCTGATCCTATCCTTTGGAGAAAGGCCTAATGTAATTCAAGATTCTCAAGAATCTATGGAGCTAAACTTTGGTCTAGAAAATGAACAAACACCTTCAAGACATGTTGAAGAATGACTTGACCTTTACTAATCATATATATCCCTGGATTTCAATTTCAGTCTTTCCTATCTCCATCTTGCTTTTTGAAAGCACCAAACCATGCTAAAACACTAGTTTGTAAAATTCCTCTTGCAAATGCTTAAGATGTTCCTGCAAATTCTTAGAACATATTAGTATGTCATCAATGTAAACTAATGCTCATTTTTTTTTCTCTGAAAATATCTTACGTTCTCTTTTGAAATTCAAACAGGGCATTGTTGATACCAAAAGGTAAAACTTTCCATTGGTATTGACCATGTGGAACAACAAATGCAGTCTTAAATATGTCTTTAGCTTCTACTCCAATCTGGTAAAAATGGTGACTTCAAATCAAACTTGCTAAAGATAGTACACACAATTCTCTGCAACAAACTTAACTTATCGAGGAGTTGGTATTTTACAAGATGCAAAACATGATTTAGAGGTTTGAAATTAACAACTAATCTAGGCTTACCTCTCTTTATTTCTGAATGTTTATTTACAACAAAAACTCTACAAGGCAAAGGACTGTTGGAAGGTTCAATGAGATCTTTAGACAACAGATCTTTAATCTCATTTGCACAGACTCTCTTTTTGATGGGGTGATAAGGGCGGCTAAAGCTTTCTAGGGAACAGGTTTTATTTAAGGGTCAAAGGGTAAAGACACAAAATACTTTTCACGGATCTAGAAGGCATTGGGGCTCTCAAAGGTTCAGTTTTTTCTATTTTTGCAAAAATTTCAGTTAAAAGCAAAATTCCTTATGCATCTCTACATAGGTTATACGTCGTTCCATTTTATAAAGATCTACAAAGGAAACTAGAGTAGGGCTAGACTTCTTGATTGGTTCTTTACATTTAAATTTTCCTTCTTAGGACATGGGACATGGGACAAGACACTATCCTACCATTTATTGTACATTTGAAAACCATATGTTGATTATATACTTTAACAAGACTAAGTCTACTCAAAAACCCAAATCCTAAGATACAATCATCTCTAATACTATCTAATCTATTTAAAGATAAAATTTCTCTAAAACCTTCAAACCTTCACTCAATCATCTTGGAAGTTTGAAACTCTCCTAAGCAACTATACAGGAGTTCCTTCTATTGTTGTGTCATGGTTTGGGGCTTTCTCCCAACAGAAAGCAGGAATAACACTACATTTTGCTAAATTCATCTGGACACCCAAATCTATCATGCAATCCAATTGATAAAGCTTGTATTCAAAAGGACAAAACCATAACTTGATGTTAAATAATCCTAAAGATGGCTCTTCAAGATTTGTTTCTTCACTATCACTTAAATCTGAAGAAAAAAATTGAGGTTTTTCTTTCTTTGGGCTCTTCAGGCATTCTATGTAGGCTCTACACAGCTCATCAGAGGAGGACTAATTTTTTTCTTGCAGTCACTTCTAGCATTCTTTTTAATTCTTCAATTTTTGTTTATAGTTCATCTAAGTGAATTATGTTCTTCTTTAATCTATAATCTCATAAGGTTTTATTTATCAATCCTAAACTTTTGCTTGTCTTCATGCTACTCCATAATGCTTGTAGAGATCAATAGGATTATAGAAAGTTGGGTTCTTTTCTATGCTTTGTGGAGAGGATTTTGTCACCTCTTCTTTCTTTTCTTTGGCCTTTAGCTGAGACAAGAATTGCTTATTTTCTTCCTTTAGCTCTTGCTTGAGTACATACTAATAGTTTGGTATCTTATACAATCTTTGGTCAATCTCATATAGTTTTTGTTATGGGGAGACTAAGAGTCTTTGACACTCATAATATATAAAAGGAATACTAGGGGGATCATCACACCCCCCTAAATTTGCATCCTCATAGTCTAAATCAGAAGCATTCTCTATTCAATATGTGATGGCATGTAACTTCTTGCCTTCTCTGATGTTGACAAGTGATCTTAATGAGTGATGCTCCACCTCAAGGTATTTATTCTCTCTTGGTTCTAGACCGTTTTGTTGGTGTTCCAAGCAACAAGAGGTGGGACTCTCCTCCAAAAAAGTTGAATATGCTAGTGCAATTCATGTCGAGAAGCATATTTCCTAGATGTGGATGTTCCTTAGAGCTAAATCTTCCTCAACATCATCCTTCTATCTTATTTTGTGGCAATGAAAATAATAATGAGTGTATTCATAATCTAGTGATCATCAAAAGTCCAAACATACTTCGATTTGGACGCATTACATTCAACACCTCCACTCATCTAGGGACAAGTATCAATGTTTGTGAGTTGTCATCAAAGGGTGAAACGTGGTGTAATATAATATCATCTCACATGACTCCCTTTTCAGGTTAAAGGGGGGAGTTGAGGTGTGTAACCTTCACTTGTGGCCACATGCCAACAGACTATAGGTAGTTGAGACCCTTAATGGGTCATCTGTTGGTAGCTGTCGATTGTTACACCCATTATCACACTTGTATTTTACTCTAGGGATAAGATGGCCTTCCTTTAAGAAATGGTGTCCTAAACTCTAAAGCAATTGCTATAAATACATGCCAATCACCTCATTTGAAATCATCTTATTCAAGTGGATTCATTCATTCTTTTGCCTAAAGGAATTTATACTATTTCACTCCAAAACATCTTTTTGTGATCCATGTTACATTTCTTCAATTTCTTCCTCGTGGATTAGGATTTCTTAAAGAGATCATTGTAGATATACTCTCTTATAATCTCAAAAGACCTTTGTGAGACTTCTATTGAGTACAAAAACTATTAAATAGACTAACTTCAACACAAAGGTAATTTGAAAAAAAAGAATTTTCCTTGTCCTCTCTACAATGGTCTTATTTTTTCTCACCATAACAAAGTTTACTTTGGAGTATATAATAACGCAAATTGCTTGCAAATAACATGAGCTTCACAATACTTACAAAAGTCATTAGACAAGTACTCTCCTCCACTATCCATCATAAGAGCCTTAATCTTCTTCCTATTTCGCCTCCTGGCTTAAAATCCAAAGATGTTTTTGGAAGAATTGACATGTACAAAATAAAGTACAACAAAAAATTTCTTGAACTATCATCAATAAATGTCATGAAGTACATCGCACTTGCTAATGATGGGATTTTCAATGGTTGCTCTGTGTGCACCTTTATCAAATTTACCCCTATGCCACTTGCCTAGAATGCAAGTTTCACATAGGCCTTCTTTTACTATTGAGTTAGAGACAAATTAACTAAAAAATGAGATTAGATCTATAGCAACCAACTTTGACATACGGTGTTATGTTTACACTATTCCATGACTTACCTCTGAGTAGCAATGGACCATAATACAATTAACACAAATACACAGTATGACTACCTCTGAGTACCACACACTCACAATTATGCTTCTGCATTGTTAAACTTCCAAGTAGAAAAGGATGAAAAAAATGGCACAATGTCTCGTTCTTTAATAATATTACATATATTAAATAAAGCCCAAAAAGTTAGCTCAACTAGTAGTCAACAATGTAGTTGTGCATTTGGCTAAATCCATGCAGGTTAGTCCTCAATTCAAACCCCCCTAGGTGAGGCACCTAAGCTTCATTAAATTTAATCTAATAAACGTAAACTAAAATGTAATAAACTCAAATCTTATATCTACTCGGGTAACCCTTGGACATGTGCTTATAACTAATCTTATCCTAACAAATGATAACTCATGCAAGGGATGTGCATGTCTTTTCATTGGCATTGTATGCCTCGGATTTGGTCAACTAAATTTCTTATCTCGTCATGCTAATGCAGCATTATTGACAATGCGTCTGTCTTATCTTCAGCATAAAGATGTCATGCTAACGTAGCAGTATAAATACATCATGCTAATGCAGCATTATTGACAATGCGTCCGTCTTATCTTCAGCATAAAGACGTCATACTAACGTAGCAGTATAAATACATCATGCTAATGTAGCAATATTGGCAATGCGTCTTAACTGTCTTATCCATCATGATAAAGACATCGTACTAATTGACAGCAATGACCATACAAAATGGGCAATAATTTCGCATTCACAGTCCACTGGTGATGCTAAATACCTATTCACCTTACAATAAAAAGAAAAATCAATCCACTTGTAAGTAGAAGTTACATTTTCATAATTTATTAGGCAAATCCTCATTTAAAACAAGCTTTTTTTACCTTCTCAAAAAAGGCCATGGCTGATTCAATTCTAAATAATATGTATTTGGTGAATAAACCATACAGATCTAGTCAATTATCCAGATAAAAATAAAAAGTTTTAGCACACAATCCAATGGCCAATAGACAGAAAACATCGCTAGAAACTTATTCCTCGTCCGCATTCAACCAACGCACAGGAAATACATACCCAAATATGTAAAAGCAAGTTTTTGAATTATCTATGTAGAATTTACGTTAATTAGTTGAGCACACCTTTGTCTTAGGAATGTCATTTTTTTCTCAAGCACATAGTGATATTTAACATGAGAACAAAGCTTACAAAGTAGTACAAATGAAAAGGAACGCTTCAAAGCACACAGTATTACGAAATAGCGAAAAGGAATAACACTGCTTTAAAATCCTGCTCATTTTTCATCAAAAATCATGAAACAAGAATGTTGTCATGCCAAAAATAAGGCTATAAATGTGACAAATATATAACATCCCAAGTCATAAGTGATGTCCTATTTCATAAATATGGTAGTAAATGAATGAGTTCAAATATGCAATCTAAGTAAACCAAAATATCCATTCAAACGAAAACAAGATTGTAAGTGTCCCGGGTAATTGATGTCGTGACTAGTAATGAATGCCCTATATGACCAATTTGGTGCTAAATCATGACCTTGTTATAGACAGTACAAAAGATAACCTTACAAACAAATTGAATAGCCAATTTTTTTTAAATTAAGACTTAAATCTTTTTTTGACTCCCTATTCATACAATTTTGTAAAAAGATGATCCCCTTAACAACACAAACTTATGGATTCAAATATTACCAGAATACTAGATGGGGATAACACCTTAATAGTTAATTATGATCTTGTCCAACAACTCGAAAACCTAGTCTTTTCAAATAAAATTGTTACCTGTGAAGTTTGTATATCTGTAATTGTGTCCAGCCTCGCTAAGTTTCCAACCTTATTATATAGTTGGTCCATTCCATTATATGTAATGCCTAGTCACATGTTTTCTCAATTAAGAATACTCATCAAGAACATTATACATCACTAGTATCCAAGACATGATTTAGAAGGAATAAGCAAGGCAGACATGGTGCCCAGGAATCAAATAAACAAAATTACAAGAATTAATTATCAATGGTCATAGTTACGGAACCTATGCAGAATTCCAAATTGAGCACGCTACGAGTGACAAAAACCTCCACTTTCACCAAACAGCATATTCCCCGAAGTATAAAAGTATGAATCACGAGCCATCATTATCATCTGGGCAAAGAGGCAACGATGGAACCCAATGCCAAAGCATTAAAAAGTCAGCAAGTCCAAGATGCGTCACATTTTATGTTCCATCAGTAGCATCTGACCATTAACAAAAGTGCATTCATCGACTTTATACACAAAAAAAGACAAAAATATTGAACTAGACATTCCAAAGCATTTAAAAATTAAAAATCAGCAAGTCCAAGATGCATCACATTTTACGTTCCATCAGTAGCATTCGGCCATTAACAAGTGCATTCATTGACTTTATACACAAATAAGAAAACAAATATATTGAACTAGGCATTCCATTGAAATGCGCTTAAGAAATTAAGAGCTCTTACAATTTTTCATCTTCATATATTAGCATGCAAAGAAAAATAAACATTATAAATTATTCAGTGTAAAATCAACCAATCAAAACTATGGGTACACCCAGTAAACAGTACTGAAAATGCATTATTAGATTAAAAAATATCACAGAACAAAATATACTACTTCCCCCATCAGCGAAGGACTTTCACAAATAACAGTTGAAATTAAAGATTATTCTCAACCATGGGAAGTCCTAAATTATTACGGGACAGAAATACATGCACAAGACTGTTACAACATACAAGCAGATATTTGAATTCCACTAACACGCCTTACTCTGAAGTCTAACATTCGTGAAGATACAGACATTTTAAATGTCCGTGGCAATACTAAGACTCCATAGACAACACTGAGGAATAATAAGTGCATATGGCATGGCTATAATGCATAAGAAAGACATGGTAGACTGCACAATAGATTATTCACTCTGTAAAAACAATTATGATCTGATTCTGGAAAGTTATTTGAGTCCAGGACTTTGAAAATGTTTTGTTCAAAGGTGCAGAAAATACAATAACTTTGAAAATACAGAGAATTTAGTACACAGTCAGAAGTGAACTACATTTTATTGGTAGATGGGTCCTTCCTAGTTTGAACTAATTGTACTGCCAAGTTACCTGATTCGAAAAGTCGTGTAGGTTCTGGAGGGGCCAAAGTTTGAAAATACTGGAATTCACTACCTTTTATTGGTAGATCGGTCCTTCCTAGTTTGAACTAATTGTACTGCCATAGTTACCTGGTTCGAAAAGTTGTATAGGATCTGGAGGGGCCAAAGTTTGAAAAGTTTGGGATTTCAGAAAAAGCTCGAAAATTTCAGAAATATGGAACACATAAAAAGAAAATCATGCTATGTCTTTAGCATACAAGTAAAGAATCGACACTGGGAACATGGTGCTTTAAAGTAGTTTCCCTTTTTTTTAAATCATTTTTTAGGGTCTCGCTCTTGCATTCTTTAGGAAAGGTCAGAGGCTCAGTCTAGTATTGTTGTAAATGTAACTTCGGAAGATATTCTATTGTATTTTTATTGTACCTCTGTCGGAGATGTTTTTCCTCCACTCAGGAATGTCATTGTTATGTTTGATCATGTAAGGTCATTGAAGTAAAACCTCCGTTGTAAGTCGGGGGGAAAGCTCCCCAAAAGGAATAATGTAAAATGTATTTTTAAGTCTCCCAAGAGACAAGTTAGCCCTGCTAGGTCAGGAGGTCGGCCAAATTAGGTTTTAGGTCAGTCACTTGATGTGTATAAATAGGGAGGCGCCCTCCCTCATTTATACACACTCACTCACTCACTCAAGTTCGCATGAGTAAGAGAGAGAGAGAGGACAAGTTTGCTAGAGAAGAAAGAGAGAGAGCTGCAGAAGACTTCTTATTCTTGGGTTTTCCATTTTCTGATATTGCATTAGTGACGAATCTATCTCTGAAGAAGTTTGCGGGGTTTTCTCCCTTATGGTTTCCCTGAGGAAAATTCTTATGTCTATTGTGTTTAGTTGTGCTTGTTATTCTTTCAATTAAAAATCTCACATAATTGAATTAAAGTGCAAACTCTAACATGGTATCAGAGCCACTCTAAAAGATGACATTGTTCAGCAGTGGAAAACTAGGGCTTCCTAGTTCAAGGTCTTCTCTTCACAAATCATCAAAAAAAGAGGGCTAGGCTAACTCACACTAGGAGGGCGCATCTTTTGGAGGAAGTAGAATCAAGTTTGAAGAATTTTCATTTTTGACCCAGACACTAGTGCCAAGAGAAAACTAGGGCATCAAGCTTTTGGGGTTTCCCTTCATCAATTTGGAAAAGGGAGTACATTGGACAACTCACCTTGAAGAGGCGCATCTTCATGTCCAATCAGAAATTTAAAATTCCTACTTTGGAAAATTAGGGTTTCTCTACGGAACCCTAGGCCAGCCAGTTCCAGAACCAGGTTGGGCATCTCAAATTGGTAAGACCTAAAATTAATGTTATTTCCATTTGAGGTTCTCATTTCAAAATGACTCACCACACCAAGCTTGATGATCAGCTTGAGGGAGCTGACAACTTCTGAGCATGGAAGTATAGTATCTCTCTTGTCCTTGAAAAAAATGATTTGGACAAATATATTAGTGAAAAAGTTCCAACACCAGAGGGAGATGAAGCAAAGGCTATCCACAAGAAGAACTTGGTCAAGGCCAAGAAAATTATTGCAGATCCTATAAAAGATCATATCATTCCTCGAGTCATCTTTGGAGACACCCAAGGAGATGTTCGATGCTTTGACAATATCATGTCCCCAATTAAATAATTTCCAAATAAGACTACTTGCAAATAATGTTTCACCAACCTACTAGTTCCCTAGGTTGATATGAAGACATAAATTTTGTAAAAAAGGGCTACGAGACCCAAAAGGACTTTAGTTTACCATATTCACATTTAAATGGGTCAAATAAATGATAAATGCTAAGAAAATAAGGTGGCATGGGTTCATGAAGACATTTGGAAGCTTGTGGAGCCTTTGGGTGACTAGATTCCCCACACACTTGGCATGATCTTCATCCAAATACGAACATATGGGTAATGTAACGTTATTGGAGGGTGATGTGGTGTCAAATAGCATATAATGAGCCAAGGAATTTGAATTAGTAAAGGAGAGTAACTCCCATGGAAGAGGAAGAAACTAGAAGACAATGTGTGCCACTTGGAAGGAGATTCCATGCACACTCTATGACAACAAATGATAAAAGATTCTATGACAAGTATGACAAATTAAGACCTGATTGCAGACATATGACAAATATGACATGACAGGGTTAAAAATAGCCACCAAGAAGTCGAATTTGAGAGTTAGAGGTAGCCATTCAAATTGGGGAAAGAATTAGAGCATGAAGAGGAAGATAAGTGTCATAAGAGTTACTAAACCACTAAGATGAGTTGGAGGAAGCCCATGGAGAGAAATTCAACCTTAGGAGGCCTCATGAAGTTAATAAAAAGATGTCATGAGGAAGGAGAATGGCTTTTGATCATTTGTTAATTGGCCTTAGGCATTTTGGAGAGCTTTTGCTTGTCCATTGCACGGTGAGTGTTCACTCTCCCTGCTTGTGAACCAATATTGAGGGAGTTGGATTCATTTCCAAGTTGGTTGATGGAGAGGACATTCAAACCTCTCATTGGAGGTTAATGAAAGAGTTTTAGTTGCAGGTTGAAGGTCCATACAATTTGAATTATCATCTATCCCCCTATTCTCTCATTCCTTCTTCTCCATTCCCCCACACTCTCATGTTAAGGGCGCACTTGTTGGAGTGGTGCTTGCGCATTGCTGAGTATATTTGATGCCCAAGCTTTGATATATGATGTATGGCTCTATAATATCATGTCCATATGCTTTGTAAGTCGAAATATCAGAGATACATGTATGAAAGGCTTGCATTCCCATGCTCTTGAATAACTACTTTTCATGGATTTGGCTTCAATCTTAACGTAGTTTTATATCAAATGTGTATGAGGGATATTCTCTGAGTTTGATAATGTTGTGACAACCATATATGATGTATTGCTCTCTAATTTCATGTCCCTATGCTCTGTGGCTCTAAATCCAAGAAATCCATATGTGAAACACTTGCAATTCCATGTTATTAAATCACTAGTCTTCATGTATTTGACTCCCATACTGAAAAAGTGGTATACCAGACTTGTATGAAGGGATTTCTCTGATATTTTATACTGTTGGGGCAGCAATTTGTATGATGTATATGGTCTCTATATGTCAAATTCTGATCTAAACCTTTAACTCTACCTTTCATATGTCAAAATCAAGCTAGTTATGCAATTTCCCCATAAGCAATTTCCTTGAAAGTGGTCATGCAAATGTTGCACTTTATAATCAGTTTACAGAGATAATACTCATGATTAATTACAGCCCTTGATGTCTCATACTCATCCCTATACTTTGTTCTCAAAGTTGGGAGGGCCGTACTGCATTTGGAGAGCCCAAAGTGTCATCTACCCTTGGGGGTTTAACATCGATTTCCTAGTGTTTTTGTCCTTCTTTCCCTATGGACAAAAGCAAGTTGCAAAAGCAATTGGAAAGTGTATGAGCATTCATATTATGAATTAGAATGTCCTAATACCCCTCAAGCTCTTCCATATAGAATTTGAAGTCAATTGGGTGCATTTGGGTCAACTTGGGTTTCACAAGTCTCAAGCTAAAAATTGACCAAAGTTGTGCAAACTTGAGTAACATGTCAAAATGAACTTCTGATTCGACCATTGAGTGTCTGAGGGTTTGTTATTATGTGTTAAATCCCATAGGATCCCTCCATAATAATTTTGGAAAGGTTCAATGGTTTTTAGGACCAAACCAAGGAGGACTAGTTTACTACTTTTTCCTAGTTTCGAAATTAGACCAAGTATTGAAGGAGGAGGTATGTGAAATGTTGTACAAAATCCTAGACCACATCTTATTAAGAAGCCGCATATATCATTTTGTCAAGCCTATCAGAACCTAATATCCCTTCCCATGAGCTTCCTCAATAGTCTCATATCCATGGAGTCAGTGTGAAATCCATCGTCAATGAGGGTCTTGAGAAAGATTGTTTCAAATGACAGTTTTGAAGCCTCTTTGAAATATTTTGGATAGTGTGCCTAAAATTCCCAAAAAGGAACATTACAGACAACGTTATTCGAAGGAAAGAACATCAACCGAAAGATGACATTAAGGAACCAGCTGGAGAATGTGAAGATCCAAAACTCAAAGACCATACAATCCTACTTCACAAGGGTCGCTCAAATCAAGGAACAACTTGAAGCAGTTGAAGAAAAGGTAGAAGAAGGAGAGATCGCTATGACCACACTGAATTGCCTCCCAAGATCATGGGACTCATTCATTCAAGGAATATGTGCCACAAAGAAGTTGATCACCTTCAGCAGACTATGGGAAGAATGCACTCAAGAAGAAGCTCGGCTAATAACAAGAGAAGAGAAGATGGGAGCAAATGATGATCAAGTTCTCACAGTCCACACTAGAAGAAATCATAACAAGAGGGAGAACCACCATCACAGAAGACAAAGAAGACCTAGAAGAGATCTATCTAGTATTAGATGTTACACATGTGATGAGAAGGGACACTACTCCAGAGATTGTCCCAAAAACAAATGCTCCTTCAACAAGAAGACCAATAAGAAAAGACATCATGCTCACACCGCTGAAGATGATGAACCAGCAAGGAAAAGAAGCAGAGAAGAAAGAGTTGATTCTTCAAGTGATGAAGAATATGTCCTAATCTCAGCACTCATGGGCACTATCACACATGGGAGCAATGTTTGGCTTGTAGATAGTGGAGCATCCAAGCACATGACGGGACACAAAGAATCATTCGTCAATCTATTTGAGCATGAGTCATCTCACATAGTGAAACTTTGGGACGACTATCAATACCCCATAAAAGGAAGTGGAGAAGCTTCCTACAAGTTAGACTCTGCCAAATATTTGAAGATGAAAGATGTTCTATATGTTCCGAGATTGAAGAAGAATTTTCTCTCCATCTCAGCACTAGATGCAAAAGGAATAAGGTTTGCATTTGTTGATGGCCAAGTCCGAATGTGGCAAAAAGGAAAGACAATAGATGATGCAACAGTAATTGGAGAGCAAGAAAGAGGCTTGTACAAGTTGAAGGGACAACCTAAACAAGCATTGGTTCATGACTCCATGGAACCAAGTGAACTATGGCATAGAAGGCTTGCACATGTGCACTATAGAGCACTATCTATTGCAAGAAAAGCAGTTTTAGGACTTCCAAAAATCCACACAAAACATAAAGGCATTTGCAAGGGATGTGCGCAAGGAAAGAATGTAAAGAAGGTGTTTCCCAGTAGTGAAAGCAAAGCAAAAGGAATATTGAAGATAGTCCACTCAGATGTATGTGGTCCCATGTCATCCAGCTCACTAAGCGGGTATGTATATTATGTTTCTTTCACAAATGGCTTTTCCCGTAAGACTTGGATCTATTTCTTGAAAAGTAAAATGAGGTATTTGGCAAGTTCAAGGAATTCAAAGCCTCGTTTGAAAATCACACCGAGAAGAAGATCAAGACCCTAGGGTCAAATAATGGCGGAGAATTCATCTCGAAAGAATTCAAGGATCTTTGCAGAGAATCTGGGATTAAGGAGTTCAGCACTCCCTACAATCCTCAACAGAATGGCGTTGCATAATGAAAGAACAGGAGGATAATGGAAGCAGCAAAAGCAATGCTACATGACCAGGATCTTTTGATGCACATATGGGCAGAAGCAACAAGGACAATTGTGTATGTACAAGACCATAGACCTCACGGAGTATTAAGCAATAAGACTCCTGAAGAATCTTTCTCAGGTGAGAAACCAAATGTCATCCATCTCAAGATATTTGGATGCCCAGTATACATACACATCCCAAAGGAAAAGAGAACCAAACTAAATCCTTCAGGAAAGAAGGGAATAATCGTAGGATACAGCGACACTTCAAAAGCCTAACGAATATATACTTCCAAAATTCAAGAAGATTGACATAAGCAAAGACGTAACCTTCGAGGAAGGACTCGGCATACATCAAATCAAGAAAACTACCTATTGAAGAGATTGAAGAACCTGAAGCAATCAAAGTTTGAGACACATTAATGGAAGAAGTGACTCCAGAAGATCATAAAGACCATGACATGGCAGAACTACAAGAACTCGTAGAACCAATTCGTGAGAAGAACTCCCACAAAAGAAGACCAACATGGGCACGAAAAGCAATACAAGATGCAGAGAAGTATGGCGCTCCAAACGAGATGCATAGAGAAAGCAAGAGACCTTGACCATACACCAGCTATGTGGCCCTGCTATGTGACATCATTGATAAAGAACCTTCCAACTATGAAGAAGCAGCAAATAAGAAAGAATGGAAGGATGCCATGATCGAGGAGTACCAGTCGATTATGAAGAATGATGTCTGGGAGATAGTTCCAAGACCAGAAGAAAAATATGTTGTGACTTCAAAGTGGATCTACAAAATCAAGCATGTTGCAGATGGTAGCATTGAAAAACACAAGGCAACATTTGTGGCGCGTGGCTTCTCCCAAAAAGAAGGCATAGACTACGAGGAGACATTTGCACCTGTGGCAAGATACACTTCCATCAGATCTATCTTGCATTGGTTGCAGTGATGAAATGGAAGGTACACCAGATGGACGTCAAGACAACATTCTGGAATGGTGTAGTTGAAGAGGAAGAGATACATGGAGTATCCAATAGGATTTGAGGCACATGACAAACAGACTCATGTGTGCAAGTTAAAGCCTTGTACGAATTGAAGCAGGCACCCAGGACACGGTACGAAAGGATGGACAGTTTCTTGATGAGCTTAGGCTTTACCAAGAGTAAATCAAATTCCAATCTTTACTTCAAGGTTGAAGGTGGAAGACCAATGATACTCCTACTATATGTAGATGACTTGTTTCTAACAGGTGAGGATGAGCTCATTGAAGATGCAAAGAGGAGGCTTGCCATTGAGTTCAATATCAAAAACCTAAGGATGATGCATTACTTCTTAGGCATGGAGGTGCGGCAGAGTGCAATAGGATCTTCCTTGGTCAAGGAAAGTATGCAGTGGAGATTCTGAAGAGGTTCAAAACGTTGAACTGCAAGGCAATGGCCACGCCTATGGCATCAAATTTGAAGCTATTGTGTGATGCTTCATCAAAGACAGTTGATGCCATGATATATCGGCAAATGATTGGTTCATTGATGTACCTGACTAACACGAAGCCAGACATATGCTTTGTTGTGAACACCCTGAGCAAGTTCCTAACGGATCTGATACATGTTCACTTGATTGCTGCAAAGCATGTATTGAGGTGCCTAAAGGGTACAGTCAAATATGGGCTCAAGTATGAAGCAAATCAAAAGATTAACCTACATGGTTATGTTGATTCAGATTGGGCAAGCAGTGCCACAGATAGGAAGAGCACTTCGAGATGTTGCTTCAGTTTGGGATCCAGTATGATCTCCTGGTTTAGCAGGAAGCAGTCATGTGTGGCGTTGAGTACAACCAAAGCAGAGTATGTTGCATCCTATTCGGCTAGTTGTGAGCTTGTATGGCTTCGGAACCTACTGTCATATTTGTTTGATCTCGAGTTAGAGGCTACTTGTATCTTTTGCGACAACCAGAGTTGCGTGAAGCTGTCGGAGAACCCAGTGTTCCATGACAAGTCGAAGCATATTAAGATCAAGTATCACTATATCCGGGATATGTTGCAAAGAGGAGCAGTGAAGCTCTAGTATGTGGCGACAGACGAGCAGATAGACGATGTGTTGACCAAGTCGTTAGCCAGAGTGAAGTTTGAATACTTCAAAGAGAGACTTGGTGTCATCCAGATCAAGGTCCCCAGAAAGGAGTGATGATATTGGAAGACGCAGATGCACTAGAGATGGTTCTCACATGGTGGAAGACGCAGGTAGTCCTTCGGACGTAACGCACTTGGGGTGCTCCTGGCTATGCTCCCATGCTGGAGACGATGAGAGATCCATCGAAAGACGTAGATGCACTAAAGACGGTTCTCGTATGGTGGAAGATGTTGGTGGTCCTTAGGACGTAATGTTGGGGAGATTGTTGGCTAGACTGACACAGAGGTTTTCGGGTTGTCATTGATGGCATTCAGATTTAAGATGATGAAGATCAATGGTGGAAAGAAATTCCACAGATCAGAGATGCAAGGTAGAATTAAGCTTTTGTATTTGCGGAGTCCGTTAAAAAGTACAACTTTGAAGGGCCGAGATCGACACAAGGCAAGAACCACGGCGTTGAAACATTCCGCGGGTTGAACATACCCGGATGAAGAAACTTTTTCAAATCGCGGAATAGGTTAATTGATGGAAAGATCGAGTGGTTGAGAAAGGAGCGGAGATAGATCTACGGTCGTGGATAATCCGCGGATTGAACTGGCGCGGAAAAAAGTCAGGATTTCAATTCGCGAAAAGTGGTAGCGGCTACAGAGATCAACGGTTACGACAAGAGATCGGGTTGAACGACGGACAAGGTGAATTCCGCGTTCTGAAGATGCTCACTCGATCAAAAGTGAAAGAATTAGCGGAATGTTAAAGTTTTCAAGTTTGGACGGTTCCGATGAAGACAGATTATAGATCAACGGTTGATGTTGATTCCTCCAAATCAAGCTGTGCAAGTTGATAGTGTCGAGCTTTTGTATGAAGAAGGTTCCTAACTTCCAAGCCGCAACAACGGGTGGATGGCTTCTTTTGTTCATGACCGCTATGGCGATTGACTTCTCTAGTTCATGGCCGCTACACCAGATGGCAAAGGAAGTTTGTGAAGCGCTTAAATGCGTAAATCATGAAAATGTCAAAAAACGTTGTGCATAATCTAACGGTCACAGGAAGTTATAGGATGATAACTGATTGTTGATCAAGAATACGAAAGATTGGGAAGCTGAAGCAGTTGAGGTGTACGTGTATAAAGGTGAGTTGAAGTGCACTGTGTCGGGTTAGTCGATCAGTGGAGATACTGAACTCGATAAGTAACGAAGAATGATCTGAAGAAGAGATAGAGTGAAGAGAAGAGACTAAGTATGCACAGCCCAAAGACCAGACAATGAACAAAACAGAGAATGGGTAGCAGAGGCAGAACAAATGAGAAGCAGAGATAAAGAAAACCAGAAGAAGAACGAAGACAAATGCTGAGTATAGCAGAATGAAAGCAGAGCAGAAGAACAGAACAGAGATGAAGTGGTAAGAATTGTTATATTAGTATCATTGTATTGTATTGATTCAAGGTAAATCTAGCAAAATAGGGTGGTAGGGTGGTGCTAGGGAGGATTGTTGTCCGCAAGATTCAGTGGGTGTTGAAGAACTTTGAGAGTTGGTGCTCTTTACAAGTCGGTGCTTGTAATTCAAAGGTTGTAGCCTCATTTGAGTAGGAGCTCAAAGAAAGAGAAGATGTACAGAAGTTGAAGCTTTCCTGACATCCTAAGAAGAAGAGGTTTTTCCCTTTATGGGTTTCCTCATGAAATATGTGTCTCTGTGTATTTTGTGTGATTGAATGATGATGGTTTGCTTTACATGTTAAATCTGTTGCAACAAAGTTTCTACTAATAAAGAATGACTATAGAATTCCTCATAACATATTGACTATCATAAAACTTCAAGGATAAAAGTTTTTTAAAATTGTATAAGATTGTTTAAGCACAGAAATTAACTGATTCACCCCCCCCTCAGTTAATTGAATACTTTCAGCAATTGGTATCAGAGCCGGTTCCTTTAGTCTAAGGAAGATTCGATAAGCTTAAACATGACAAGTCATGATGGTTCAACCAATAAAGCTCCTCTGTTTGATGGAACAAATTTTGCTTTTTGGAAAGTTAGAATGAGAACATACCTAATGTCCTTAGGTGCTAATGTTTGGGAAGTGGTAGAAACTAGATATACAAAACCTATTGTCCTAGCTTCCAAAGATGATAAGCTAGAGTTTAGTTTTAATGCAAAGGTAATGAATGCTATACTGAGTGGTCTTTCAGAAGCTGAGTTTGTAAAGGTAATGCATTTTGAATCTACAAAAGAAATGTTGGATAAACTCATTAGTAGCTATGAAGGAAATGAAAAAGTAAAAGATGCCATACTTCAAACTTACAGACTGAAATTTGAACAGCTAAAGATGAATGAGGATGAGACTGTTAGTAAATATTTCTTAAGAGTTGAAGAGCTTGTGAATGCCATGAAGGGTCCTGGTGAGAAGATTGGGGAAGCTCCTTTTGTTCAAAAGATTTTGAGATCTCTACCTGATAAGTTCAATCCAAAAGTCTTTGCAATAGAATAAATGAATGATCTAAAAACCTTATCTATTGACCAACTTCTACGAACTTTAACTGCCTATGAAATGAGGATCAGTAAAGATAAATCTACCATTAGAGAAGCTTCCTTTAAAGCAAACAAACATGCAGATTCTGAAATGGAGGGGATTGAGGCAAAATTTGTAAGAAGACTGAAAACTGGATCAGGAAAATATAAAGGGAAGTTGCCTTTTAAATGTTTCAACTGTGATAAGGTAGGGCACTTTGCATCTAAATGCCCTTATAAGGAAAAAGATCAGAATTCGGTTGATGAAGAGAAACACACATTTAAGAGATACAATAACTACAAAAAGAAAAGTTTGTGTGCAATTGATGTTGATCCCTCAGAAGTTATGGACAGTGAATCATCTTGTGAAGATAAATTGAATGATTTTATGCTTATGGCCATAGAAGATCTTGAAGATGAATATGCTGGAAGTGATATGAACGATGAAGATGTTGTAGTTGATATGGAAGGTGAGTTGGTTAGTGCATTGGAAGAAATTGACAAACTCAGACTAAAGAAGAGAAAACAAAAAAATTGCTAATGCAGTATGAAAAGAATGTTAAAGAACAGAGTACAAATTGTATCTTGTTAAAGGTAGAACTAGAATAAGCAAAGAAAATAAGCGATATTCTAAAAGAATAATTATCACAGAAAAAGATGATATGTGAAGCATTGGAGGAAGAAGTAGTGAAATCCAGAAAAGAATTGGAGAAATTTCAATCTCTCTATCATTAAAACTTGTCAAGTATTAAAACTTCAGAAGAACTAAATAACATCCTGAGTAAGCAAAGATCTCCCTTGAACAAGACTGGTATAGGTTATGAAGAAGGTACAAGTAGCAGTCAATCAGAAAACAAGGAAACAACTAAGTTGATTAACTTTCAAAACAGCAATCAGCCAGACAACACAAAGTCAACAAATTTCATCAAAGCTAAAGCGAATAAAAACAACATTGAAGCTAAACTAATGAGTGGTAAAGATGATATATCTACAGGAACAGATAACAGTGCTCTACAATCAAGAAGGCATGAAGAAGAGGTAACGAACAGAATGACAAGGCAATCTATTTCAAGAAAACAGCCAAAATTCATGTACCAAAATTTTTTCAATGGTTACTGTTATTGTTGTTCTGACTTTGGTCATAAAGCTGTAAATTGTGTTTTTTACTTTAGAAACATACAACGAAGAATGTTTAGCAATAACCAAATGCTGCAACATAAAGTGAAACAGTCAATGAGCCAACAAGAGCATCATTCTATTCCATCTCCAACTAGAAGAAGAGCTCATGCTAGAAATATCATTTCTTTTGAGCTGTTGTACAACATGCCAGAATGTTATATTTGTCATAATTTTGGACACAAAGCCACAGAATGCTATTTAAAGAATTATGAATCAAATTCAAGAGTAGATTATTCAGTTAAAAAGGCAAGAGTATGGAAGAAGAAAGAAAACAACCAGTGTGGGTTAGTGCTTTCTTCTCAAAGACAAAAGGACCCCTGGTATATTGACAGTGGATGTTCCAAACACATGACTAGGGATAAAAGTAAATTTCTATCTCTGAGTGAACACAAATCAGGAGATGTAACTTTTGGAAATGATGCTCCAGGGAAAATCAGAGGCAAAGAGTTGGTAAGTATGAATAGTAAAGGAAAAGCTCAAGATGTATTGTTTGTAGATGGCTTGACGCATAATCTTCTTAGTGTCAGTCAAGTATGTGACAGAGGATGTGAAGTTGTTTTCACCTCTAAATAGTGCAAAATAAAATCTGTATCTTCAGGACAATTGGTTTCCAAAGGTATAAGAACAGAAAACAACGTCTATGTTTTGAAAGAAGATAAAGAAGAGTGTCATCTAAGCAAGTACGATGAGATTTGGCTATGGCATAAAAGACTTGGACATTTGAATTTTGATCATTTAATCAAGCTTAGAAACAATGGAGCAGTAAAATATTTTCCTAAGATATCAAAACCATATGACTCTGTATGTAAATCCTATCAAATGGGAAAACTAACTCGAACTCAATTTAAATCCAAGAGCTTCACATCAACAGATAAACCTCTTCAATTAGTGCATGTGGATTTATGTGGACCATCAAGAAAGGAAGGCACAGGAAAAGAAAACTATTTTATGCTGGTTATTGATGATTATTCAAGACTAATAACATGGGTTGCAGAAAAATCTGAAGCATTTGAAAAATTCAAAGTATTTAAGGCTTTGACTGAGAATCAAACAAGAAAAGATTAAAAGCAATAAGATCTGATAGAGGAGGATAGTTTTGTTCAAAGGACTTCAAAGAATTATGTGATGAACAAGGAATCAAAAGAGAATATACAATTTTAGGGACTCCACAGCAAAATGGAGTAGTTAAGAGACAAAATAGATCAGTTCAGCAAATGGCACAATCAATGATGAATGAAAGAAATATTTCTCAAACATTCTGGGTAGAGGCAATTCACACATCTGTTCATATTCTTAACAAAGCCCACTTAAGGCCAAACAGTGATAAAACTCCTTATGGGTTGTGGTTTGGGAGACCTACTTCAATCAAGCACTTTAAAGTCTTTGGAAGTAAATGTTATATAAAAAACAATGATGAACATCTTGGCAAATATGATGATAGCGCTGATGAAGGTATGTTTTGGGGGTATGCCACAAACAGTAAAGGATGCAAATGCTATAATAAGAGGTTACATAAAATGGTTGACAGCATTGACATTAAAATTGATGAAGGTATGCCTGTCAAAGACATTCAGATAAGCAGTGTTGAATCAAATACAGAGGATACAGCTGAAGAAGAAGAAGAACAGGTCCAAGCATCAGAAAAGGAAGACTCCGAGTCAAATAATGAAGGTATAGATTCACAACAACAATCAGTAAAACCCTCTTCAAGAATTATTCGAAAAAACCATCTTGAAAGTCAAATTATTGGTAATAAGAATGAATGTGTACAGACAAAAAGAAAGTTACTCAAGGATTCAGAACAGTCTCACATTGCTTTTCTATCTATAATAGAACCCAAGAATTTTTATGAAGCCAGTGAAGATGAAGATTGGATAAAAGCCATGAATGAAGAGCTTGATCAGATTGAAAAGAATAATACTTGGGAACTTGTTCCTAGACCAACTGACAAGAATGTGATTGGTTCCAAATGGGTGTTTAAGAATAAAATGAATAAACAAGGACAAATTGTGAGGAATAAAGCTAGATTGGTCTGTAAAAGGCATGCTCAGATTGAAGGACAAGATTTTGATGAAACCTTTGCACCTGTGGCAAAAATGGAAGCTATCAGAATGTTTCTTGCTTATGTCTGTCACAAGAAGTTCAAAATTTATCAGATGGATGTCAAGTCAGCATTTCTCAATGGAGATCTAGAAGAAGAAGTTTACATGGAACAACCTGAAGGATTCTCACTAACAGACAACCCTAATTATGTCTGCAAACTAAAGAAAGCTCTGTATGGATTGAAACACGCACCTAGAGCCTGGTACTATAGATTGGACAAATATTTACAAGAAAAAGGATTCAAGAAAGGCACTGTTGATAGTAATTTGTACATCAAAACAGTATGTGATGACTTATTAGTTGTTTTGGTTTATGTTGATGATATTATTTTTGGATGTACTAATGATTCTTCTGTTCAATGGTTTGCTAATGCCATGCAATCTGAGTTTGAAATGTCCATGATTGGAGAACTATCATATTTTCTTGGTCTTCAAATCACTCAGAGTTCTGAAGGTCTGTTTATCTCCCAAAAGAAGTATCTAAAGGAAATGTCGAAGAAATTTCAGATGGAGGATTCTTCACCTGTTAGTACCCCTATGATTGTTGGCTGCAAGCTTAGCAAAGATGATATTTCACCTGATGTTGATCAAAGAACATATAGGTCAATGATAGGCAATCTTCTGTACATCACTGCATCTCGTCCTGATATTATGCATGTTGTTGGAATGGTAGGAAGATTTCAGTCTACTCCTAAACAAAGTCACTTGGTCGTTATGAAGAGAATTTTCAAATATCTGAAAGGCACAATGACTTATGGTCTCTGGTATTCTAGAAATCAAAATTTTCAGTTAATTGCATATTCAAATGCTGACTGTGCAAATTGTTTGGATGAGAGAAAGAGCACAAGTGGAGGTGCATTCTTCTTAGGTGATTCATTATTAGCATGGATGAGTAAAAAGCAAGGTTCAATATCCTTGTCTACTACTGAAGCTGAATACATTGCTGCTGCCACTTGCTGTACACAGGTACTATGGATGATTCAGACTCTTGCAAATTTGGAGGTGAAATATACTGAACCCATCCCCATTCATTGTGACAACACAAGTGCCATTAGTGTGTCTAAGAACCCTGTCTTGCATTCCAAGACTAAGCACATTCCTATCAAGTATCATTTTCTAAGAGAACAAGTCACAAACAGAGTAGTTCAATTGAATTTCATTCCTTCCATGGAACAAACTGCTAATATCTTTACTAAACCGTTATCAAAGACTCAGTTTGAATATTTCAGCCAAAAATTGGGTGTCATACCCGATTCCAACTGATCTCCTCACTTTGATAAGGGGAGCTTGTGTTTATTGAACATCTGATAGGAGTTTGAAGTGACAAGTATTTGAGTCTATCTTGATAGGGGGAGTTGTTTTGTTCACAGTATTTTTTTGACATTGATGTCAAAGGGGGAGAAGTTCATTCAATTGGCAAAAATCGGTTGACAAATCAGAAGGTGTTCCAGAAGTGTTGGGTTGCCATCAATGCCAAAGGGGGAGATTGTTGGCTAGACTGACACAGTTATCAAAAACTCAGTTTGAATATTTCCGCCAAAAATTGGGTGTCATACCCGATTCCAACTGATCTCCTCACTTTGATAAGGGGAGCTTGTGTTTATTGAACATCTGATAGGAGTTTGAAGTGACAAGTGTTTGAGTCTATCTTGATAGGGGGAGTTGTTTTGTTCACAGTATTTTTTTGACATTGATGTCAAAGGGGGAGAAGTTCACTCAATTGGCAAAAATCGGTTGACAAATCAGAAAAAGGTGTTCCAGAAGTGTTGGGTTGCCATCAATGCCAAAGGGGGAGATTGTTGGCTAGACTGACACAGAGGTTTTCTGGTTGTCATTGATGGCATTCAGATTTAAGATGATGAAGATCAATGGTGGAAAGAAATTCCGTGGATCGGAGATGCAAGGTAGAATTAAGTTTTTGTATTTACGGAGTCTGTAAAAAAAGTGCAACTTTGAAGGGCTGAGATCGACACAAGGCAAGATCCACGGCGCTGAAACATTCTGTGGGTTGAACATGCCCAGATGAAGAAACTTTTTCAAATCGCGGAATAGGTTAATTGATGGAAAGATCGGGTGGTTGAGAAAGGAGCGGAGATAGATCTACGATCGTGGATAATTCCGCGGATTGAACTAGCGGGGAAAAAGTCAGGATTTTAATTCACGGAAAGTGGTAGAGGCTACAGAGATTGACGGTTACGACAAGAGATTGGGTTGATCGACAGACAAGGTGAATTCCGCGTTCTGAAGATACTCGCTCGATCAGAAGTGAAAGAATTAGCGGAATGTTAAAGTTTTCAAGTTTGGACGGTTCTGATGAAGACAAATTATAGATAACGGTTGATGTTGATTCCTCCAAATCAAGTTGTGTGGGTTGATAGTGTTGAGCTTTTGTATGAAAATTGGTTCCTGACTTCTGAGCCGCAACGACGTGCAGATGGCTTCTTTTGTTCATGACCGCTGTGGCGGTTGACTTCTCTAGTTCATGGCCGCTACAGCGGATGGCAAAGAAGGTTTGTGAAGCGCTTAAAGGCGTAAATCATGAAAATGTCAAAAAGTGTTATGTGTATAATCTAATGGTCACAGGAAGTTATAGAATGATAACTGATTCTTGATCAAGAATACGAAAGGTTGGGAAGCTAAAGCAGTTGAGGTGTACGTGTATATAGGTGAGCTGAAGCAAACTGTGTAGGGTAAATTGTTCAGTAGAGATACTGAACTCGGTAAGTAAAGAAGAATGATCTGAAGAAGAGATAGAGTGAAGAGCAGAGACTAAGTATGCACAAACCAAAGACCAGACGATGAACAAAACAAAGAATGGGTAGCAGAGGCAGAACAAATGAGAAGCAGAGATAAAGAAAACCAGAAGAAGAATGAAGACAAATGCCGAGTATAGCAGAATGAAAGCAGAGCAGAAGAACAGAACAGAGATGAAGTGGTAAGAATCGTTATATTAGTATCATTGTATTGTATTGATTCAAAGTAATTCTAGCAAAATAGGGTGGTAGGGTGGTGCTAGGGAGGATTGTTGTCCTCAAGATTCAGTGGGTGCTGAAGAACTTTGAGAGTTGGTGCTCTTTACAAGTCGGTGCTTGTAATTCAGAGGTTGTAGCCTCATTTGAGTAGGAGCTCAAAGAAAGAGAAGATGTACAGAAGTTGAAGCTTTCCTGACATCCTAAGAAGAAGAGGTTTTTCCCTTTATGGGTTTCCTCATGAAATCTATGTCTCTGTGTATTCTGTCTGATTGAATGATGATGGTTTGCTTTACATGTTAAATCTGCTGCAACAGAGTTTCTACTAATAAAGAATGAATATAGAATTCCTCATAACATATTGACTGTCTTAAAACTTCAAGGATAAAAGTTTTTTAAAATTGTATAAGATTGTTTAAGCACATAAATTAACTGATTCACCCCCCCCTCTCAGTTAATTGAATACTTTCAACACGTACTGCACCTGGAGTGCTCCTGGCTGTGCTCCCATGCTGGAGATGATGAGAGGTCCACCAGTCACAAAGACACTTGGTGTGCGCCTAGGCCGGTTCTTGCATGGTGTAAGACGCAGGTGGTCCTCGGGACGTAATGCACCTGGGGTGCTCCTGGGATGTACCCACAAGGGTGGGAGACACAGGTGGCCTATTGGACATGAGGTGTGCATTCGGGCTGCTCTCCATGTGTGATAATGAGATGATCTGGATACAATGAGATAATGGTAGGAGACACATGTGATTGTTGTGGCAATGTAATGTGTGGTCCTGGGTTGTACCTACGTGATGGTTTGCTCGTGGATATGATGAAGACCTAGATGTGAGCTAGGCCTACATCTAGCATGAAAAAGGGTTGGCTTTGTAGAACTTCTGATGGCGGATAGATTCGAGAGATGTCACTAAGCAATGATTAACAAAATGAGGATTACGGCAGCAGCAACAACAATGATCCAGCGATGATGACGTGTCCAGAATGTTGATGACTGTGGCTAGAGAATACCTTCCTAGTTAAGAGGGAGTGTTGTTGTAAATGTACTTCAGAAGATATTGTGTTGTATATTATTATTGTATTTTTATTGTACCTCCGTCAAAGATGTGTTTCCTCTGTTCGGGGATGTCATTATTATGTTTGGTCATGTAAGGTCATTGAGGTAAAACCTTCGTTGTAAGTAGGGGCAATAGCACCCCAAAAGGAATAATGTAAAATGTATTTTTGAGTCCCCAAGAGACAAGTCGGCACTCCTAGGTCAAAAGGTCGGCCCAGTTAGTTTTAGGTCATTCACTTGATGTGTATAAATAGGGAGGTGCCCTCCCTCATTTTACACACACTCACTCAAGTTCGCATGAGTAAGAGGGAGAGGACAAGTTTGCTAGAGAAGAAAGAGAGAGAGCTGCAGAAGACTTCTTATTCTTGGGTTTTCCATTTTGTGATATTGCATTAGTGACGAATCTATCTCTGAAGAAGTTTGCAGGGTTTTCTCCTTTATGGTTTCCCCAAGGAAAATTCTCGTGTCTATTGTGTTTTGTTGTGCTTGTTATTCTTTCAATTAAAGATCTAACATAATTGAATTAGAGTGCGAACTCTAACATTTAGAACTGGTATGGCTGAACCTGGTAACTATATTTACTGCATACGACAGAATAGGCATCAGTTAAGAGAATTTCATTTCACTTCTGTGGTGGAATATAAACCATCTGCTAGGTATACATTACAACTTGTTCAGGATACTTCAGATTGAAGTTGGTTCCACATACAATATTATTTATTCTCTCTATGGTAAACAGACAATGTGCATTCCCTTCAAACAACATGTATGATTTAAATTTAAAATTTGCATGCCCTTTTCACACTTAACTTTGATATTGATATTTGATACTATCAAAGTTCAACTCAATCTGACAACTTTGTAGATTCGGGTCCTTGTTGAAACTTGGTGTGGAATGAGATTGATCCTCTATTGAGCTTAAAGAATAGTTAAATGGGCATCACAGTGGAAGAAGACCTCAGAAATTGGACAGAGAACCATAGGACAAAAGCATTCAGGGCATTGCCAGCCATTGCGGCTTGGGGAATATAGTTGACATGAAATCAAAGAATCTTCAAGGGAAAGCTCATCAGACCAGTGATCTGTGCAGCTCAAAGTTGGGATATATTCAGCTTTTTTCCACAAGATTCTGATAAGGTACTCCACAGGGATATTACTGCAGAAGCTATTAACAAAATCATTGCCCTGAGGTTATTTCAATGGTGCAGCACAGGAGAACCCATCAAAATGTGGCAGAGGAGGTATCCTTTATTTCTCAGATTCACATTATTTAAAATTCAAAGCAGATCTGGTGGCGGAACAAACAATTCTGCTGAGTTTATGGCTTTGAAATTATTGTTGCTCCTTGCTTTCGAGCATGGTATATATTGGCTGCAGGTCTTTGGTGACTCTAGAAATGTAATTGCATGGATAATAAGTGAACAGAAATGTAATGATTTGTTGCTCTCAATTTCACTGGAGGAAGTGCATTTTGTTGGTTCAAATTTCAACCAGATCTCTTATTGACATGTATACAGGGAAAGGAATGTTGATGCGGACATTCAATCAAAAGCCAGTCTCTCTTTGGCACATGGTACCTGGTATATTTTGGAATTCAGAGCTGGTGAAGTCTCAGGTTATTACCACCCACCATTACATGAGTTGGTTTGACTCCTTATATTGGATATTGATACTTTAGAGCAGCTGGTTTAGGAACTTTCTTACAGCAGAGATTATGTTTTCCTTTGTGGTGAAAGCTGTTCTACAGCTTTTCCCTCCTTTCGCAGGATTTCTTTTTGCCTCTCATATGGCTGATTGATTCATGTCTCTATGAAGAACTCATTACAGATTTTATCTTAGTTTCTCTTGTTTTGGCTACGTTGTCCCTGCATGGACAGAATTCCTACAGATACTCAACAGCTGATATGTACTCCTGTTATGTGATCGATTATATGTTTTTTTGTTTGGACCTTTCTATATACATCTGCTCATTGATGAGCCTGAAGACTGTAATTTTGTAACAACTTTTGAGCAGATGGTTCACATGTGTGGAAGGACAGAGGAGTGGACAGCTGAAAACATCCAAAAATGACAGCGTTGTGTTAAGGAGAGCCAACACACAAGCAAAAGAACCTTGAAACCCTTCACATCACCCTCAACCAGTGCATCAAAACCCTAGAACAGTCATAAGCAATCAGACCTCAGACCTTCTCTTCAAGATGATTATATAATAAAGGCTAGGCTTTATATTTATAGCCTTTTAATGACCCCTAGAAGGTTCCACCTATTTGGTGATTGACGTTAGGGTTAGACCAATAAAGTAAAGACGTCATACATTTTAGGTAGGTTACCACATATAAAAAAATATATAATAATGTTAGAACGTCTTAGGAGAGGGTATCAAGGACATGACAAAGGGTTAAGTTACCACACTCAAAGGAGGGTGCTTTCACATAACCAAGAAGGGGTCAACACAAGACTAAGCCAACACAAGACTAACAATAAGTCAACAAGAGGGCTAACTAAAAGGTGGGGAAAACAACCCTTCTAACCACAAGTCAACAAAAGATGTGACAACAAGGAGGGGAAAAACCCTTTTATCTCTCTCCCTCTCAGTGTATGTGGTCCACAAGTGTCCCATACAATAACTAGAAGTTTATCATCACCATGTAAGGAAGGTTCACAATGGATTATGTGAACCTCTGGTCCTCCTAACTGCTCCTAAAGTCAAATGCTAGTGACTCCGTCAAAGGGTGACCAGTCCCTTGAGGAAACAACCTAGCTCAACCATCTCGAAGACCTACAAGAGGAGGACATCACACATCATCATCTTGGTTAACTAACCAAGATCCACCTAGTTAACTGACCAGGTAGCCTAGGGATCAGCTACAAGCCCTAGATAACTACTAGGGACTTATTTGACTTGGTCCTAGACCAAGTACCCTAGATAACTGCTAGGAGTATGCACAGCTTGGTCTCGGACCAAGAATCTCTCTAGTGTAACTAACCAAGCGGTCCTAGTGATCAGCTAGGAGCTTTTGCCATGGCTCATACTGCTTGGTCCCAGACCAAGATCCCTCAATAACTGCTAGGGCCCTAAACTACCTGGTTAACTGACCAGGAAAGCTAGTTAACTCACTAGGGTGCCATCCTCCCAAAGAATGGCTCTCGCGGCTACATTATTTTTAACAGTTTTTAGCTCAAAGAGGGAACTTTACGTTGATTGATATCTATAATAAGGACGCAAGGAATCTATGGACATCTAGTTGCAAGAGTGCTCAAGCCCTCGATCTGGAGGGTAGACTGATTGAGAAATGGGATATTTGTAGACAAGCAATTGTGAAGGCCTCTTCAAAGCTTAGAGAGGAGGACAAGCTACTTTGGACTATTAACTGTAAGATGTTTTGGGTTACTACAAAAATGTTTACAACTTTACACCATGTTTAGGGGTGCTTCATGAGATTTGGATTACATGGTGTACATTCAACCCTTGGATGATCTAAGATGGATTATAACAAGAGATGGTCCATATTTGGTATGCACACTTGATATTGCTTGCTCAGTGGATGCTTGACCTTATTTAATTGTTGACTCAATGTTCCTCTCTTTAGCATTGGAGATCTCTTGCCTAAATGGTCGACAACTTCATGATGGCCACATGAAGGATTCACTTGGTGGGAGAACACCCTAAAAGGGACGTGGAGTTTTTAGCATCATGGAGGAAGGCTTCAAGCCCTAGATGGCATGTGGCGCTTAGGTTCATGTTCGAAGGATTGGAGATGGCTCAAGGACATTTAGGCCTTTGACAATATTCTTGCGAGGGATAGCTACCCCGATGAAGTACCTTGCTTTGAAGGATAGACAGAGCATCAATATTGGAGCATGACACTTGTACTCTAGAGTGGACATCTGGCCTATGTGACCTACAAGGGCTCATGGCAATTGCTTGTAAAGGCCTATGCAAACATAGTATCGTTGGCCTCCCTTACCTCTCATATAAATAGAGAAAGTATAGAGTATTTCATTCACGTGGCTTGTGTGTTCATTATTTCTCATTGTTGTTTAGAGATGTGACCTAGAAGAGGAGCGCACTTGTCCTCTCTCTCTAGGTCTTCACTTGTACTTGGGCGCTAGGGATTATTGGTATCTTTGAAGTTCTCAAAGTTCTAGGGTTAGGGTTTTACCCTTGGAGATTGGAAACCAAGATTTTGGGAGAAAACCCTAGGGTAGACTTCCGAAGAAGAAGAAAAGAGGAGGACGTCTTGCTTTAAAGATAGTGTTGGAGGGATTCTTGAACTTGTTCTTCTTGGTGGAGCTAGGGTTTGATGGTTTACCCTGGCTAGGGCACTTTACAAGATTCGATTTTGTAGCCTTAAGAGGAGGCTATGATATGTACTTCAACATTTAGCTTAAATATGAAGTTTCCAACAATCCATATCTAGTGTCAAGCTCAAATTTGATTTTCAGCTACGAGTGTTCTCATATTTTACTATTTACATATATTTTTTATTTTGTTGATTGGACAAAACTAAAAGGGCAAATTGTTAAGTGATTAGGTGTTTAAAGAAGAAGATAAAAGGAGCTGATTTTACTGCTGTAATACTGCCATTATTTCTACTGTAAAACTACATTTTCAAATCCAAATATTCATTGATAAGTTGCCCAAGAAGGACTGAAAACTCATCTCGTTGGTTGATGTCTTTTCTCATCAGTTGTCAGGTAGTTTTGGGCTGTTTGAAAGTGAATTATTGTACTTCTTTTGCTGCTCTTTTCTACTTTAATTTACAGCAATCTTAGGGAAGAAAATTCTGGGGTTATTATCCAAGGAATCTTCTAGAAGGAAAGTGAAATTTCTGAATTGAATTGAAGTGTCATTCTAGTGAAATTTCCAACACAAAAATTATACTACACATCCGAGTGTTGAATTTTAACATGTGCATGTAATTCTTTTAAAATTTGCAGACTGTAGTATAGATAGAGCTTGAAAAGTAAATAGCAGTAAGACAAGTGCAGTAGTCAACCAAGCATCACACAATTGAACACAAGATGTTTTTCACAGGGAAACCTTTAAAGGACAAAAACCCCAAAGCATCAGTAATTCATCCCTTAAATGAGATGGCTGAGTTTGTAGATGAAGGAAGAAAAATTTATCTCAGAATTCTGAGATGAATGTTTAACAAAATTTTCCAAACCCTAGCAGGCTTACTGCTGTCACCAAATGCTGCCACGTGGAGGGTGAAAACCTGCTGCCCGTATTTCTCTGTTGCCCGGAATTCCTCTGCTGCCTGAAATTCCTCTGCTACCCGAAATTCTCCACTGCCCGAAATTCTCTATTGTACCTGTTGCCCGAATTTCAGACTGTACCTGCTTCCCGAATACCGAATTGTACCTGCTGCCCAAATTTTGGACTGTACCTGCTGCCCGAATTTCTACACTGCCCAGACTTCAGTTGGAGTTGCTCATGGTTAGTTGGAGGTTGCCCGAGAGTTGGAGCAGCCTGTAGCAGCTACCCGAAAGTTAGAGCAGTTTGTAGCAACTGCCAGTGACCACGAGCGAAGGTGGCAGCAGCTTGTTGTTACCCTAGCTCGGGTAGTATAGCAGATGTTTGTTGCTCCCTTCGTCACCTGCTGAGAGTTGTGCACTGTGTATGTAGAGGTCCTAGTTGACTAGGCCACCATGTTAGGACAAAAGAAAACCCAAAGAAAAATACTCGGCCACTAATTCTCCTTCAAAGGTAGCGAAGATGTGGATGATTGCAGTAACGAGTTTCCTCAGTCACCCTCAGCGAATTTACCTCAATCCGAGTTGGAGCAGTCAAGTGATGAATGCTTTTTTTGTGTGTTCAAAAGAATTGCAAGTGGCATTCATTTATAGACTTTCAAACAAAAGAGTTGGTCCCACATAATTAGGAGTTGACATTAGGATTTTATTCTTTTTCAACTTTGACCCTTTTTACTTTAACCTTTTGTGGTACAAAATTCTTCTTTGTATTTTGACTTGTATCACTCGGTCTTCCTCATGGACCAACGCTTACGGTAAGATGGTCCTCCAAGTGTTTTGTGGTCAAAGCAAGTGGTCTCTAGGGTCCTTCATGCCCACTCAAAGTACATCTACATAAATAGAGAGAATTACTAAATGCTTTTAACTTGAACTCCTTGTGCCACCAAGATCAGGTGCTAGGTGTCTCAACCAGGGGTAGCTAATCCCTAAAGGTCTCTTAGCCCATAGATCAAGGAGACGAGTGCATCACATGCCCAGACCCGGTCTAGGGCTTATGGTGATGACCTAGTAACTGACCAGGTGCCTCAGCTCTAGGTTGCATCAAATGACTCAATGTCAAATACTTGGTAACTGACCAAGCACCTCCATTCTCCTAGAGAATGGCCCTAGGCCGAGTCCTAGACTGGTTCAAATTTCTGGTAACTGACCAAGCACCTCCATTCTCCTAGAGAATGGCCCTAGGCCGAGTCCTAGACTGGTTCAAATTTCTGGTAACTGACCAAGTGCCTCCATTCAGTGAATGGCTCTCAGCTCTAGGCTGAGTCCCCCAATCCCAAACTGGTTCAAATTCCTAGTAACTGACCAGATGCCTCCATTCAGTGAATGGCCCTCAACTCTAGGTTGAGTCCACCAGTCCCAGACTGCTTCAAATTCTTGGTAACTAACCAGGTGCCTCCATTCAGTGAATGGCCCTCAAATCTAGGCTGAGTCCCCAGTCCTAGACTGGTTCAAGTTCCTGGTAACTAACCAGGTGCCTCCATTCTCCAAGAGAATGGCTCTCGATGCTGCTTAGGAAAATTCAACATTCCCTCTCAACAAGAGAGATAATCTCTGCCATACCAAGCTTGTCACGAAAGTACACAAACTTTGTTGATATTAGAGGCTTGGTCAAAATAACTACAATATGTTCATCTGTAAGGATGTAATGCAGCTTCAGGGTGCCTCTCTGTACCAAGTCTCTGATGAAGTGGTACTTCATTTCAATATGTTTCGATGTGTCGTGAAACACCAGGTTTTCTGAAAGCTTAATGCAACTCTGATTATCACAATGAATAATCGTTGGCTCAAGCTTTCCACCGAACAAATCAAAGAGAAGTTTCCTAAGCCAAATTGCTTCTTTGCAGGCATCACTAGGAGCAATATACTCGGCTTCAGTTGTGCTCTGAGCTATGGAACCCTGTTTCTTGTTGGACCAAGAGATCATTGTTGATCCTATACTGAAGCAGTAACTTGATGTGCTTTTCCGGTCTACTGCACTACCATCCCAATCGGAGTCAACATATCGGACTAACATTACTCCACTACAGGAAGTATACCTGAGCCCATAAGTAATAGTATCTCGCACATATCTAAGTACATGTTTAGCAGCTACCCAGTGTATGTGCTTCGGATCGAACATGAAGTGACTCGGAGCATTCACTATGTAACAGATATCTGGTCTCGTGTGCACGAGATACATCAAGGATCCAATGAGTTGTCGATACAGAGTGGAATCCACATCCTTTAAACAGGTAGTTGAGTCACGTAACTTCTTCAAGTTTGTTGTCATGGGTACACTCATGGACTTGCAGTCTTGCATTCCAAATCTCTGCAAGATATCGACTACATACTTCCCTTGTGTTAGGAACATCTCCCCTGACTTTTGCCACACCTCTAAGCCAATAAAATAGTGCATCAGACCAAGATCCTTCATTTCAAATTCGAAGGTAAGCTCCCTCTTACACTAAGCTATCAAGTATTCCTCCCTAGTAAGGAACGAGTCATCCACATACAACACTAGGATCAAGTGATGGTTGTGAACAACCTTAAAGTACAGATTGGAGTCAACAGTACTTTTGGAGAACCCCAAGCTATTAAGGTAGCCATCAATTCTTGCATACCAAACTCTCAGGGCTTATTTGAGCCCATACAAGGCTTTCTTCAGTTTACACACATGGGACTTATCTCCATGAGTCACAAAACCTTTTGGTTGTTCAATGTAGACTTCCTCTTCAATTTTGCCATTGAGAAAGGTTGTTTTCACATCTATCTGATGGAGGTTCCATCCAAACACAACAGCAAGGGAGATGATAGTTCTTATGGTGGTATATCTTGCGACAGGAGCAACAGTTTCATCATAGTCTATGCCTTCTTTTTTAGTAAAGCCACGAGCTACAAATCTGTCCTTATACTTCTCAATGCTGCCATCAGCAGCATGCTTGATTTTGTTAAGCCATCTAGATGTTACCACTAACTTCCTGTTGGTCTAGGAACAACTTCCCGCACATCATTTTTCATAATCGAACTATATTCTTCAATCATGGCATCATTCCATACATGTTAGCTTATTGCTTTTTTGTATGTGGAGGTTTCTACATTTATGATCTAGCTCATAAGACCTGAGTACTTCTGAAGCTTTACACTTTCTATGAAAGTTCCGGGAGGAGCTTTACGCTTTCTCTGAAAGTTCTGGGAGGAGCTTTATGCTTCTCAGCTTCTTGCACCATTTCTCGGTACTAGGCAGGTCTCCTTTTGGAAGGAGGAACCTCGAGTAGTTCTTCAGCTGGTCTTTTAGATTCTTCAGGCACATCTGGAATTTGAGGCTCAAATTTTTCTTCCTCCCTCTGAACTTCAAAATATGGAATCTTAGAAGGGGATTCTTCTACATCCTTTGGAAGATCTTTCGTTTGACGAAACACAACTTCCTCATGCAATATCGCGTCCCTACTGACTTCAATGTACCTTTGTCCAGGAACATAGATGTGGTGAGCTTTCGAGCTTTCACTGTAACCAACAAATATGCCTTTCTTTCCAGAAGGCTCTAGCTTAGCCCTCTTTTTCTTTTGGTACATGAATATACACAGGAGTGCCAAAAATCCTCATGTGGTCAACTGCAGGTTTCTTGCCTGTAAATACTTCTTTTGGAGTCTTTTCACCCAAGATGGCATGAGGGCTTTTGTTTTGAATGCAGTACATGCAGCTTCAGCCCACAAAAATAAAGGAAGATCGAGATCAGTCAGCATAGCTTTGGCAGTTTCACATATCGTTCTATTCTTCCTTTCTGCAAACTCATTCTGTTGAGGGTTGTAAGGCACTGTCAGCTCCCTCTTGATTCCTGCCTCTCGGCAAAAATCATCAAACTCTTTAGATTCATATTCACCTCCGTTATCTAACCTCAGGATACAAATGTGTCTTCCTGTCTAGTTTTCAATTAGAGCCTTGAACTCTTTGAATTTGTCAAAAGTTTCACTCTTGACTTTGAGGAAGTAGATCCAAGACTTACGAGAGTGATCATCTATGAACAAAACATAATACAAACACCCACTCAAGGAGGGTGAAGACATAGGGCCACATATGTCATAATGAATCAAGTCTGAGATTCCTTTAGATCTATTCTTGCTTCTGGAGAAGGATTTCTTAGTGTTCTTACCTAGAGCACAACCTTTGCAAACATCATTATGTTTAAGAGAAATCTCAGGCATACCTGTGACCATATTTTGAAGACCAAGGAGAGTTGTATAGTGAAGGTGTCCAAACCCTCAATGCCATAGTTCACATGGGTCAATTGTGTTGTGAACCAATGCTTGTGTGGAGTTCTCGGAAGCTTTGTAAAGACCTCCCTCTTGAACTCCAATCGATTTTGCTGAGCTTAACTTTTCATTCTTTGCCCATAGTAGGATCTTCTTGTCCATGAAGAGAACCCTGTGGCCCTTGTCTTCTAAGTCAGCAACAGAGAGGAGGTTCTTCTTCAAACCAGGGACATATAATATGTCTTCAATATGTAAAACAGTCCCCGAGTCAAGTTGAAGTGAAGTTTAGCCAACTCCTTCAATTTGTAGGTGGTGTCATTCCCAAGTTCTACTTGAGTAGTGAATTTCTTCTTTCTATAGTTGGTAAGTGCTTCACGAAAACCTGTCATGTCTGGAAGCACCACTATCCACTAACCAAGAGTTAGCATTGTTAGTGATGGATCCTGAAAGAGCAGAGATCAGGTAGTATTCCCTTCTTGGTACATCTTCTTTGGAAGACTTAGCATTCTTCTTCTTCTTGGGTTCTTCTTCTTCTATTGTAGAAGCTTGGAACCTTCTTTTGAACCTTCTCTTTGGTTGCCTGCAATCCTTGGCAAAATGTCCCATCTTATGACAATTAAAACATTCTATATTTGAAGCGTCTGATTGCTTACCTTGTGGTTTCTTTTCTTTCTTTTTTTGAGTGAAGGGCTTCTTGAACTTCCTTGTCTTGGTTGTAAGAGCAAGGTTCCCCTCCTCAACACCATTTGATCTGCTACGAATTCTTCCCTCTTCTTCCAAACAGTCATGCCAAAGCCTATCAAAGTTTGGCCGAGATTCACATCCACTTATTGCTACCAAAAAGGTCTCCCACGAACTGGGAAGACCATCAAATACAATCTGTACAAGATCATCATCATCCACAGGTATACCAATAGCAGAAAGTTGATCTCTTACCTGAGCATTTTTTGCGAAGAAGGGGGGCACTCCTTCATCTTTATTCATCTTCAATGTACGAAGCCTCTTCTTCAATACTCTCTTCTGGCTGGGTGCCTTCTTTTCGTATAAGTTTGTCAAGGTGTCAAAGCATTCTTTAGCAGTCTTCAATGGTGTCACGGTGGGAATCAAGGTTTCTTTGACTTAGTCATAGATGATCCTCCTTGCCTTTGCTTGCTTCTTCTTGAAGGCAATTCTTCCTGCATTAGATGTAGGTTCTTCTGTGGCATTAAGAGCCAAGACATCAAGGTCATTTTCTTCCAAGCTGGCCATAAGCCTAGCTTTCCATGAGTTGTAGTTGGCTAACCCCTAAAGCCTTTCTTCCGGTCTGAAGGTGTTGGTAGCCATCTCTGAATAGCAAGTTTGCTATCTCAGTTTGGAAGGTCTAGGAGGGTTACAGTAATCTGCTCACTCACTGCAATATTCACATGCAAAGCTCTGATACCATGTTGCATTTTAACATGTGCATGTAATTCTTTTAGAATCTGCAGACTGTAGTATAGATAGAGCTTGAAAAGTAAATAGCAGTAAGAAAAGTTCAGTAGTCAACCAGGCATCACACAATTGAACACAAGATGTTTTTAATGGGGAACCCTTTAAAGGACAAAAACCCCAAAGCATTAGTAAGTCATCCCTTAAATTAGATGACTAAGTTTGTAGATTTATCAAAGAATTCTGAGATGAATGTTTAACAAAATTTTCCAAACCCTAGCAGGTTTACTACTGTCACCAAATGTTGCAACATGGAGGGTGA
Source organism: Pseudotsuga menziesii (assembly GCA_001517045.1). Classification (NCBI taxonomy): domain Eukaryota; kingdom Viridiplantae; phylum Streptophyta; class Pinopsida; order Pinales; family Pinaceae; genus Pseudotsuga; species Pseudotsuga menziesii. The sequence goes on from LPNX010750625.1 coordinate 371,220, forward strand.
AAACCTACTGCCCGAAATTCTCTGTTGTACCTGCTACCCGAATTCTGGATTGTACCAACTGCCTGAATTCTGGACTGTACCTGCTACCCAAATTCCAAATTGTACTTGCTACCCAAATTGCGGACTGTACCTGCTACCTGAATTTATGTACTACCCAGACTTCGGTTGGAGTTTCCCGTGGCTAGTTGGAGGCTTCATGTGACCAGTATGAGGTTGCCCGAGAGTTGGAGCAACCTGTAGTCGTTGCCCGAAAGTTGGAGCAGTCTGTAGCAGCTGTCGGTGACCACCAACAAAGGTGGTCGCAGCTAGTTGCTACCCTAGCTCGGGTAGTATAGCAGTTGTTTGTTGCTCCCTTCGTCGCCTGCTGAGAGTTGTGCACTGTGTATGGAGAGGTCCTAGCTGGTTAGGCCGCCACGCTAGGACAAAAGAAAACCCAAAGAAAAATACTCAATCACTAATTCTCCTTCAAAGGTAGCATAGATGTGGATGATTGCAGTCACGAGTTTCCTCAATCACCCTAAGCGAATTTAGCTCAATCCGAGTTGGAGCAGTCAAGGGATGAATGCTTTTTTGGTGTGTTCAAATTAATTCCAAGTGACATTTATTTATAGTCTTTGAAACAAAAGAGTTGGTCCCACATAATTAAGAGTTGACATTAGGGTTTTATTCTTTTTCAACTTTGACCCTTTTTACTTTAACCTTTTGTGGTACAAAAGTCTTCTTTGTATTTTGACTTGTGTCACTTGGTCTTCCTCATGGACCAAGTCTTAGGGTAAGATGGTCCTCCAAGTGTTTCGTGGTCAAAGCAAGTGGTCTCTAGGGTCCTTCATGCCCACTCAAAGTACATCTACATAAATAGAGAGAATTACTAAATGCTTTTAATTCGAACTCCTTGTGACACCAAGATCAGGTGCTAGGTGTCTCAACCAAGGGTAGCTAATCCCTGGAAAATGGTCTCTTAGCCCATAGATCAAGGAGAGGAGTGCATCACGTGCCCAGACCCGGTCAAGGAGAGGAGTGCATCACGTGCCCAGACCCGATCTAGGGATTATGGTGACGACCTGGTAACTGACCAGGTGCCTCAGCCCTAGGATGCATCAATGACTCAATGTCAAATACTCGGTAACTGACCAAGCGCCTCCATTCTCCTAGAGAATGGCCCTCAGCCCTAGGCTGAGTCCCCCAATCCCAGACTGGTTCAAATTCCTGGTAACTGACAAGGTGCTTCCATTCAGTGAATGGCTCTCAATGCTAGACTAAGTCCCCCAGTCCCAGACTAGTTCAAATGCCTGGTAATTGACCAGGTGCCTCCATTCAGTGAATGGCCCTCAGCTCTAGGCTGAGTCCCCTAGTCCCATACTAGTTCAAATTCCTGGTAACTGACCAAGTGCCTCCATTCAGTGAATGGCCCTCAACTCTAGGCTAAGTCCCTCAGTCCTGAACTGGTTCAAGTTCCTGGTAACTGACCAGGTGCATCCATTCTCCAAGAGAATGGCTCTCAATGTTGCTTAGGAAAAATCAACACCGAGATGGGATCGCGTCTTGAAGAAAGAGTAGGTACCATAATAATAATTAATTTATTGACCTATTAAGCAATCTGGACTACATTTTTAGATACCTTAATTAGCTCATTTTAATTATTATTAATTGGGTCTTTCCATATCCTAGTTCCATCGGATTTTTTCCCCTGATGATGAACTCAGCACTAAAGTTCAAAATGTACGTCGAGTACAGATATTTGCAATGCTCCAAAGAGTTTCTGGAACGGGGCAGCGCAAGAGCAAGGAAACGCACAAGGGGGGCAAGTGGAAGCCACCCCAAATTTTAGGGAAATTTCGAAGAAACGAGGAGACATCGGAGTCTTAAAAATTAATTTAAAATATAAAAATGATAAATAACAACAATAACTATTACCATGTAAAAAGTAAAAGTAAAAACTAAATTCATCATTATGGAATGTAAATCTATTAGATATTACCATATTAAATTTCAAATTTGTAAATGATATTGAATTGTCGTTGTTACCATGTAAAAACTAAAAACTATTGTAATTATGCAATGTATATCAAAATTCAATTTTCAAATTTGTAAAAGATAATGCGACAAATTCTGAAGTCAGCAATAGTCAAATAGATACTGAACAGATAACACAAAGAAGTTAGAACAATAAAAAAGACAAAAGTGAAAAGTCTAATAGTAGATTAAAATTTCTCAAAAAATACTAAATAATAAAGAGTCAAGGATTGTCATCAATATCTACTATCTACTATCTACAGTCAAAACTGAAACAATGAAAAGTAGTTGAAATGAATCAACATCAAGGAGTATGCTCCATTGATTGGTGTGAGAAGGTGGCTTTTAAAAAAGTGTTAGACTCTTAGGTTAGTCTAGGATTTAATTTAATTTTGGTTTAATTATGTTTTAACTTTTTTAACACTTTAAAAAAAATTGCATTTATTTTTATTGTAAAAGATGAAAATTGGGGGGAGGGGCTTCTGGGCGTCCCTCCTGGGGGCTTCTTATGGGATGCCCAAAAGCCCCCCCTAGGGAGGAAACGCGTGAGGGGATGCCCAAAAGCCCCCCTAGGGGGAAATGCATTCCACACCTGGGGAAATTTCGGGAAACGTGTTTCTCTAAGAGTTTCCTTGTCCCGGAAGCAGAGGGCACATTCCCCATCCTAGGGGACACATCGTCGTGGAACACTAGATATTTGATACACAAGTTTTCCACTTGAAATTTGTGCAAAAATGTCTCCCTATGAAAGTCTAAATGAACCTTTGTCTTCATGTTTTCTACAGCTAATTTGGCATACTGTATGGTTTTTCAATAGATATGCATCAAAATATATTAAAATATGTATTGTATAAAAAAAAGTTCCACTACCAAAAGCTTTAGAAAACTGTGCTCCCCACTCCCAACAAGTTTGGTTTTAAAGACCAAAGAAAGAGCATAGGGCATCAAGCAAGGAATAGAGAACAAAAGTAGATACAGTCGAGCTATACAATACGGTCCATATAGTAGATTCATACAACCATATGAATCCATAGAGTCAACCATACAACAGATCCAAACAATCATGTGAATTGGTACATTAGCAAGTTGTACCACAGTGTTGTTGCTCTATTTTTTGTACAGACAGAAATTCTTCTAGAGGTTGTAAACATTAGATTTGTTGTGAATTTGATTATCGTACAATGGTTGGTTTTTAGTACCTATGGAGGCTTCCTTGTAATCTTTGATAAAGTTAATGATAAGCTGATTTAAAGGAGCAAATCCCTATGCATGTGTGAAATTGTTTTTACTTCCGCTATTTACTTTCCAGCTATATGTGTGATTGTTGCTATGTAAAAAAAATATATATATATTTGCAATTAAATAACAATCTTGTTTAGTTGAGAATATAAGGACAACAATCACCTAGGGTTCAAAATTTTAACTTGGTATTAGAGCTTCTCTAATTGAGACAAATTGAAGAGTTTACAACAATATATCAACTGCTGAAACAACTGTCAAAACCAACTGCCAAGAATGAGGACCAACAATTGGATGGTTTTAGAGGTAGTTCTTATCATATTTGAGACTTTGTGTGTTAGAACTCATAGATGGCATCAATTAGGCTCAGGTTCAAGGACATATTGGAAGACGCCTTAAATTTCCTATCATGGAAAGTCAGGGTAACTCTCTTATTGGAAGAGAATGATCTCTGGGATATTGTCAAGGATGTAGTGAGTGACTGCACCAACGGATCCACAAGCTTTGGCAAGTCACAAGAAGGAAGAAGTGAAATCCAAGCAGATGATCTTATAGCTATAAAGTTCATTCAATCCCTCACAGATCTGAGAAGAGGACAGCGAAGGAGATGTTCAATGCCCTTGTTAACCTTTACCAGAGCAAAAACATAAACAAGAAGAAGATATTGCATAATAGAGTGAAATATGTAGATATGACCAGATAAGACACAATTATCAGTTACGTGATGAAGGAGGTCACACAGATTCGCAATCAACTTGCAGCGATTAGGGAGAAGGTTGAACACAAAGAACTAGTAAATCGAACATTAAATGGGTTTCGATCTCAATGGACAACATTTGTCCAAGATGTTTGTGCTTGGGAGAATCTCCCCTCCTAGGAAAGACTATGGGATGATAGTATCCAATTGGAGACTCGAATGGAGTCAAAGACCGGCAAGCAAGGAGGTGACAGTGACCATGCTCTATTTGGTAAAATAAAGAAGGGCAATGGTAAAGGACCCAACAAGGGTGAGGTAAAGAGTGAAGAGTCAACCCCCCGACTAGAGAAGGACTTGTGTAAAATCAAGTGCTTCCTATGTCATAAGCACAGTGATTATGCATCACAATGTCCGAACAAGAAGAAGAGTAAAGGGAAGTAGCAGTAGAATCAAGTAGCGGCCTTAGTTGAAACTCAGATGAACAAGTTTTCCTCCCAATTTGAGAAGGATTTCTCGATTGTATCTTTCCTTTCTACCAGCATGGTTCTGAGGAACGCTCTGTATTTGGGCAGTGCAGCATCTAGGCATATGACATCAGCTCAAAAGTTATTTTCAAGTCTAAAAGAGAACATTTCAAGAGTTCAAGTCAAGTTGGTGATGATGCCAAGTATCCAATAACAGGAGTTGGGACTATTCCTTTCCAACTCCAATCAGGTAACTCTTTAGACTTTAACAATGTCTTGTTTGTTCCAAGTCTTAGGAAGAATTTGCTTTCAATTTCAGTTGTGGAATATAAGGGCTTCGCAATAATGTTCAAGACCAACAAGTCCTTACTAGGCTGAAGCAATTTAACACAGAATCAGCTCAGCTAATTGAGGTTAGGGAAGGCAACTTATATAGGTTATGTTGATTAAGTTGTCACTGATGCCAACAGTGTCTGGTCATTGATGTCAACAATTCCTGGCAAAAGCCTTGGTTGTATTGTCAGAGTCAAAGGAGTCTTTTTGTGGTTGTCCAAGCCCAAGATTGAAGCCCTTGGAGGCCTTGGGACAAAGGCAAAAGCCCTGGTTACCCACCGTTTTGGTAGAGTCACCCTAAAGTGTTTTTGGGTCCCCTTTGAAGTCTAATTGATGGTCTTTGTGCCTCCTTATATTTGTTGTGGTCATGTGGTAGTTTGGTCTTTGAAACCCTCACACAGTTGACTTGTGCCCTCAATTGATGTCATAGCTTAATGGTAAAGCCCATGACCTTGACAAATAGAAATGACCCATTCTGTGGTCATTTAATGATTACTTGTTGAAGTTTTGAAGGCCTTGTACCCATACTTGTTGGTCTTCTTGTGTGGTCTAGAATATGGCATTGTAACCCTTGTTCAAACCCTTGAAGTCCTTAGAACTCTAGTAATTCGTGGTGTGGTCTTTGGCACCCTTTTGTGTGGGGTCTTTGATGTCCTACACAAATTGAAGAAATTAAGGGTGAAGGACCATGTTTGTGCAAGCAAGGTCCTCGTAGGAAGATAGCCCTTGTCAATCCCTTTCGGTTGATATGTGGAATGCCCACTAACTCCTCATGATTGAAGAGATATTAATTTTTTAAGTTGTCAAGGCAATGTTACCCCATCTTGTAAGGTCGTCCAGCCTAATAAAAAGCTTTTTTTATCTTTTTAATTGATATTGTAAGGTCGGCCATCCTATGGCCAAACCCTCAATGACTTGTGAACTATATTTATAGCATCTCTCCACGCTTCATTTGGTATGTAGCAAGCTTCTGAACTTCTCTTATCTCGGATTGCAAATATACTTCGCTGATCTTTTGAAAGCATCCGAAGGAGTAAAGTAGCTCTGATTTTCGGGCTTCAAGCATGAAAGTTTCTTTTAAAGGGTCTGATTTTTTATATGGGAAAATGCTAGGTATTTGAACTTGTACAGCAGCTTATCATCCTAGAATGTGAACTGAGGCAGCCACAGTAAGACAGTCTAATCTTTTAAAAGGCGTCCGAATTTTACAGCAGTTCAACATCTCTGATTTTGGACTAAGGCAATCACAGTAAGAGGTTTTTAAAAGGCATCCGAAGGCTGGCATCCAAGACGCAGTTGCACAGTAGTCATCCGAAGTCTCGACAGTTGGTTCTTGATTTATGACAATCAAGTCTTAAGGTACATTATGTATCTTGTTCCATGTCACAGTATTCAAGTGAGTTCAGATCGCCATAGTATTGAAGTTATGGACAAGGCAATACTTTCTTTGAATGATCAGATCTCTGCAAAAAAAATTGATCTCTGTATATGCTGTATATTCTCTTAAAATCCAAATAGAGATTATCTCAAAAGCCACAGACAGTAGAGGTGATTAAAGTCTGATTTCGGTGAAGAAATTCAAGATATTGGGAGAAAGTTTGATCTTTGTGTATACTCTTGCATCTGCGGTCAACTTTGCTAATGTTTTATGGATTTATCTCAGTCAAGTTTCACAGATCCAAAGGTCTCTAAGGTGACAGCTCCAATGCCTATCCCGTTGAAGTCATAAGTGACTTGATCTCTGTCAAGCATCCGCAGGCAGTAAAAGAGGAGGAAGGAAGTGCTGCTTTTGTGAAGACATTCCAAAGTTCTGATCTTGTGAAGCTACAGTTACTCCTGAAGAAGGTCAAGCTGAAGAAGAGACTCTTCCTATAAAGGGTAAACCTTATATAGACATGGCAACCATCATTAAACATGGACCCCTTTGCAAAAAGAGGATCGAAATAAACTTTGATGGGGAAACCAAAGGTAACCCTGGAAAGATAGGAGCAGGAACTATAGCCCAAGACATCCAAGGAAATCGTATAGCTCTCTATACACAGGAAATTAAAACACGGACAAATACTCAAAAAGAAATCTCTACGTAACATTGGGATCAACAGAGTAAAATCGAAGGTGACCCAAAATAATCATTGACCTTATGAGGAAAGAAAGTTTTGATCCCTCGTGGGAACTTGCAGGGCAATTGTCCTGGATAGTGGATGCAATCATGATTCTTGAGGAGGTAAATTTTTCACATGCAATAAAGATCTCAAACAAAGTGGTTAACCACCTTGCACAACTCGCCATCCACAAATGCTTAAAAATTACAATGATCTAGTTCCCATAAGGATCGAGAGAGTAATACTATCCGTAAGGTCAATGCAAAAGCCTAATTATCAATGCCTAATAATCAAATCTGATCAATTTTCAATTTAATTACCCCTTGGAATAAGGAAGTCTGTAGCATAGTTACATATATTGGCGATACATCGCGAGTCATTCCCCTTGGCGATATATTGCCACTAAAAAATCGCGACATTTACAACATTTTGAATATATAGCAATATATTGAATGTGTTGCAAGATATTGGGAATATATCGCGATATTTTGGAAAATATCGCCCTGCTAAAAAACATTGCATGGAATTTGGGAAATAAATCCATGGGCTAAGTTTTGGCAATGTTATTAAAACTAGAGATATTAAATTCTTAAAGTAATAAATGGTAATATTAAATTCTTAAAGTAAAAGTGACATTCTCCTTAACTTTCATTTTCTATCCTTCTCCTTAAATTTTTTACATTACCATTAATTGTTTCAGGATGTTTGAGAGTGGTTCCTGTGGAATTTTAGCAATAGCATGAATTCTTTAAAAAAATTCAGACTGTAAGATAACAATAGACAAGTGCAATAGAAACATCAACAACATCACACACATTGAACACAAGAGTTTTTCACGGGAAAACCTTTAAAGGACAAAAACCCCAAAGGTATTAGTAATTCATCTCGTAAATGAGATGACTTGAGTTTCTCAGAATTTTGAGATGAATGTTCTTCAATAATTCTCAAACCCTAATAGGTTTGATCCACAGATCTAGAATTCACAAAAGATGATTTTTCAAACAAAATCCAAGTTAGGGCTTCTAGCCCTAATTTCTTCTTGCTGCTCAAAATTCTCAGATTTGTTGACCGAATCAATTTATGCCTGCCTGAAATGCCCAAAGGGCCCACACTGTTGCCCGAGACTGCACCTGCCTACCCGATTTTGTACGGAGCTGCCCGGATATTGTTGTTGTTGTCCGGATGTTGTTGCTGCTGCCCGGAAGCCTGCTGCTGCTACCCGGAAGTCTGTTGTTGTTGCCTCGACTGTTTCTTCCTACCTGAATCTAGTCCGAGCCCTGCTATTTCCTGCCCGAAGTTTGTAGCAAGCAGACTGTAGCTACCCAGGACTGGTGCAGTTGCTCAAGTGTGCTAGCAAGCTGCCCAAGCCCTTCTAAGGGCTTGTTGTAGGTGACCGAGGAGTGTCCGAGGAAGAGGAGGGCTGCCTGAAGAAGAGGAGAGCTGCCCGGAGAGGAGAGGGTAGCTCGTGAAGAGGTTCAGGCAGTCTCATAAGGCTACCCGTGTAGAATCTGAGCCTGCCCGAGGTATAATGAAGCTACCCATGGAGAAAAGGTGGACTAGGGTTAAACCCTAGCTCGTAAAGAGGATGGACGTGTTGCTGCAATTTATCACTGTGAAACCCTAGCTTAGGGTTATACTATAACAAGAGTGGGTGTCGTAGCTAGAATCCTCCATGCTAGGGCATAACCACAAAAATTGTCCTTCTCCTCAAGACCAATGAAAATCTTACTTGAGCAGCTGTAAGATGACGATGAGCAAGCGTGTAATAATGAAATGGATTGATCTTCTTTTATAGCCTTTGAATCACCTCTAAGTAGACCAAAACTCAAAAGAATAAAATAATATTCTTTTATTCTTTTATATTTTTTACTTTTACCTTTGGTGGTACAAAAGGTCTTTTTGCACTTTCACTTTGACTCCTTGGTGGTCTGAGGGTCCTCATGTATTTTTGAGTTTTACCTTTAGCCTTCTTCAAGTGCCCTGTGGTCAAAACAAGTGGTCAAGGTGGTCCTTCATCCCCACTCAAAGTACATCATCATAAATAGAGACAATTACTAATGCTTTTATCTCACACTCCATGTGACACCAATATCGGGTACTAGGTGTCTTAACCAAGGGCAGCTACACCTTGGAGAAGATCACAAAGCCCACAGATCGAGGGTCGAAGTGCCTCACATGCCCAAACCCGTTCTAGGACTTACAATGATATCCTGGTAACAGACCAGGTGCCTCAGCCATAGGCTACATAATTTGACTCGAGGTCAAATACTTGGTAACGGACCAAGCGCCTCCATTCTCCCGAAGAATGGCCCTCAGCCCTAGGCTGAATCCCCCAGTACTAGACTGGTTCATCTTCCTGGTAACTGACCAAGTGCCTCCATTCAAAGAATGGCCACTCAGCTCTAGGCTGAGTCCCCCAGTGCTGGAATGGTTCCACGTCCTAGTCCCTGACCAGATGTCTCCATTCAACAGAATGGCCACTCAGCTCTAGGCTGAGTCCCCCAGTGTTGGAATAGATCCACATCCTGGCCCCTGACCAGATGTTTCCATTCAATATAATGGCTACTCAACTCAAGGTTCAGTCCCCCAGTGTTGGACTGGTTCCACATCCTGGTCCTTGACCAGATGTCCCCATTCTCCTAAGAGAATGGCTCTCGATGCTGCTCAGGAAGAATCAACAGTTCCAACCTCATCAGACTTCGTATGCAAAAAGTTGAATTTTAGATCCCTTTCAAAATTCAACAGACTTAATAGCTTTCAGGATTTCAAGTTTACAACAATTCCACTGGATTTGATCAAGTATGAGGGTATGGGGATCGATGCGAAAAGTTGGTGTAGTCGGATCTGGAAGGTACGATCGAAGAAGGTAACCGCCAGATACAGCTCAACCCCAAGCAATTGGTGGACAACTGTCGGATCAATCCATTGCAAACCTCGCCACTCGTCTTGTTTGACCCCAGCAGTGGGCCCTTCATCATCCCTGTGGCAGATCTGAAACGCCGCAAGATGTCCTCCTCGACAGTTGGGTATGATGAGCCCTATGCGTAGACACGTGGTTTTGGTACGAAGCAAGTGGCCAAGGCAGAAGACACGTTTGCACGATAGGAATTTTTTTATGAGAGGACGGAACCCATTAATTAGTAGGTTCAATGTGATGGATGGTCCGTGCAAGGTGATAAAGGGGGGGTGGCCCTGCAGGCTCTCCGATACGATTCCTACACTAGGAACCGCAAGGTTGGGGAACTTCAAAGATATCCGTATCAGAGGGCCATCAATGGATGAGGAGGGTAATGATCTTTCGCGCACTAAGAAAGATTTGGCTGAGTACGACGGATGGAAGTTATGGAAGAAGGCCAGGGTGAAGGGTAAGAGTTCGTCACCTCATTCAGATCAGGGGATGATGGGAATCTTCCCTTTCAAGACTATTGGGGCTATAAATACACCCTAGGGGGATTGTAGAAACAACCATCCCATTATGTTTCTTCTACTCTTTGTTCAAAGTAAGGTCCTGCATAGTGATATTATGTCTCGCCAGTGAACATTCCGTAGCCGCCAGGGGGGTAGTGGTCGAACGGCGGGGATCAGTAGGTCGACGCCCAATACGTCGATTGATCTTCCTCCCATTGAAGAGGATCCCAATCCACTCTCCTTCAATTAGGGTGACCAATACATGGCAGAGACCCCTGCAGCCGTAGAAGCCCATATCGCCATGAAGGAGCTTGAATTGCTTCGTGAATATGAGACGCACCAGGGCCGCCCTTTGGTGATTAACCCATTCTGGACTGTAAGGATTCTGTTGGCTCGTGATACTCAGGCTAAGGCGCAGATTGCCCATGGCATTCGAGAAGCCTTGACCCTCATAAGGAGGGGGCAGCAAGAGAGCGCGGCGGGCTTTCGCTTGCTGGAACAGATAGCTGCAGAAGTTCTTGACAACCCCGAGGAACCTGCTAACGCTACTCAGCCTTCGGCCATCAACGATCCCCCTCCTCAGTAAGAGTTGTTGGTCGCCTTGTCTCTGATATGATTTTGGTTAGCCTGCTACGCTGTGTTGTTTCTATGGGTTATGGTGTTATCTTGTATGTCGGATATGGTTCAGCTTAGTTTTTTTTCAGTCATGTTGTAAATGGGATCGAAAAGGTTTTCTCAGCCTTATTGTAATTGGGATCGGATAGGAGAAGTCTCTTTGGAAAAGACCTGGGTTTAGCCTGTTAGAGGGCTTCTAGATGGATAAGATGTTAGATTGGCTTCAGATGGAAAGTCTGCTAGTCTGTTTTTGCTATGGCGGAATGTATGCTGGTCTGATTTTGCTATGGTCGCTTGAAAATTTGTAATCATTTCAAGGAATCTAGGGATATTTCGTGTGAGCCCCGCAGTAAACAGTCTGGTCTGGTCTGGTCCATCCAGCCGATCAGGTCTGATTGTAACACCATTTTGTATTATAATTAATAGAATGATTTCCTGCTTACTAATAATAATAAAAAGTATGAGGGTATGGGATTGGCATTTAATCAAGCACATCAACCCCTCTATGTACCTTGATGTTGGTGGCATTGATTGTTGAAATCTTTTATCATGACCTTAATAAAAATGTACCCTTCACTCATTAAGCATGGGAAGTTTCATCAAAATTGTAGAGCGTTGACTAATGTCTTTAGAGAATCAACTTTGAGATTCAAGGTAGAGGCAAGGGCTAAAGCCTAGAGGAGGGGGCATAGGGTGCTATTGATGAATAGGATCCTAACATAGGCAATATTTTTTATGATATGTACCTTGATGTTGGTGGCATTGACTGTTGAAATCTTTTATCATGACCTTAATAAAAATGTACCCTTCACTCATTAAGCATGGGAAGTTTCATCAAAATTGTAGAGCGTTGACTAATGTCTTTAGAGAATCAACTTTGAGATTCAAGGTAGAGGCAAGGGCTAAAGCCTAGAGGAGGGGGCATAGGGTGCTATTGATGAATAGGATCCTAACATAGGCAATATTTTTTATGATATGTACCTTGATGTTGGTGGCATTGACTGTTGAAATCTTTTATCATGACCTTAATAAAAATGTACCCTTCACTCATTAAGCATGGGAAGTTTCATCAAAATTGTAGAGCGTTGACTAATGTCTTTAGAGAATCAACTTTGAGATTCAAGGTAGAGGCAAGGGCTAAAGCCTAGAGGAGGGGGCATAGGGTGCTATTGATGAATAGGATCCTAACATAGGCAATATTTTTTATGATATGTACCTTGATGTTGGTGGCATTGACTGTTGAAATCTTTTATCATGACCTTAATAAAAATGTACCCTTCACTCATTAAGCATGGGAAGTTTCATCAAAAGTGTAAAGTGTTGACTAATGTCTTTGAAGAATCAACTTCAAGATTTGAGGTAGAGGCAAGGGCTAGAGCCTAGAGGAGGGGGGCATAGGGTGTTATTGATGAATAGGATACCAATATAGGCAATAATTTTTATGGTATGCAGTTATGGGAGGAGATAACTCACATTGGTTTCCACCTCAGCCCCATTACGTTCCACCATAGCTCGAGTAGTCGGAGATTCCAATTTGACACCTAACTCATCCAAAGCACCTACAGGACCCCCTACTACTTCCAAAGGAAGAGTGGTGCCCCTTGCCTATAAAAGGGGTAGAAGGGATCGATGATTCCTACTATTTATCATTGTACTCTGTAGTATCTAGATGCTTCATGAGTCATGATGATTCATCACTTGAGAGACATTTATTTTGATAATTTTATGTGAGTTTTTATCATTCCATCAGGAACATATTTCAGTATTTTCAGTTTATAATCGATATGTGATCATGATCCACCATTTGACATCTTCTGCATCTTACATATTAGTTGTATTTTCATATTTATGTAGCAATGTGTTTATTTGATGTTGTTGTTGCTTTAGATGTTAAAAAAATTGAAAAAAATGGTTATTTTTGTATCTTTTTTATGCTCTATGGCATTTGCCGATATTTTTCGTCGTTGTTGCCGATAAGTTACATTCCAGACCCTCAGCGATATATTCGCCAACACGATATATGTAACTATGGTCTGTAGTTGCATTTAAATTATAGTTCTCTCGAGATGGGGAAATTTTTCACCACCATCCCTAAGTTAATGATGGCGCATTTGCAATGCTTCTCCATCAAAAAGGTAGTAAAGGCCACTAAAGATCGTTGCCATCAATGGCAACCATCAATGGCAACAATCCGATTGACAGGACGATCGCAGTAACCACAATTGAGAAATCCAAATTTGAAAAAGCGTAATAGCCCTAGTGTTCAAAGGACGAACTAAGGAAAAGCACATAGAACTTCAACAAGCAAAAGATATTCAATGCATAAACTTCTATCAAAACATAAACTTCTAGCAAAATAGCCCAACAAACATAAAAATTCTATCAACTGGCCTAAGAAGGCATAAACTTTAAAATTCCATCAGATTCAATGCAGGGGAAACAACGGAAAAACATTCCTTAGAAAGGGACTTAAAGGCAGGTTTAACCTGAAGGACTCCTGATCAACTCACGGGACAAGGATATCAGCCGAAAAAAATTACAGGACAAGCCCAAGCACCAACTATAAAAGGAGAAGGGTTGCATCGAAGGACTATGGATTCGGATGTAGCATAGATGAATCCAAAGAGAAACCTAGACAGATCAATCCAGGACATATGTTTACCCTGTGCAATAGCTAATTGAAAATGTATCGTAAACGATTGCAGAATCCAAATAAGCTTGATCAAAAGACGAGATTTATTTCACTAGGCAAAACGTGTCAATCAAAGAAGTGCAGTAAACGGTACCGTGAGCCAGTGAGCTACAGGCCCCAAAGTTGACATGTACATTATGAGAAGTTGGTCTGGAAGCTGCAACCGTGCTGTGTAGTGAAATGATCGACATCGCACAGCCTAATTCTACAGGAATTCTGGTAAAACAAATATAAACAAACCATAAATCCCTGAAAGAAATGAACACATTATAATACTCTGCGGTGAATTTAAATGATGTTTGCGTGTATAATACCTTAAAGAAGAAGTGAATCCAGGTCGGAAGCTTGCAGTGTCGTTTGCCAATGGATTTCTGTGGGTAGATTGAAGAGGAGGTCTGGCAGTTGATGGTACGGAGGGGCGACCGCCTGCAGATTTGAATGGGTTTCCGCCTGAACTAAATGCGGATCTCGAAGACCTCAGCAATGTTCCATAACGGGACGTCATTCGTCTAGTATTGCAAATGCAATGAAAATAGTTGCTGAAGTGTTACTGATGATCAGAGTACCTGTGGTTTTCGTGTTGGTTTTGATGCAGGGTTTTATGGGTTTAAGGGTTTTAGCACATAGTCTATATTGTAAAATGTTTTATAGAACTGATAAAAAAACATGGGCCTTAACTTGGCCGAATGTTAATGGTGAGGGATAGAGGTGTGTATGAGAGCGAAATGGATAACATGTTCTTACCGTTTCGTGATGGATTGGTTGTGCGCACTTGTTCTGTCCCTCGAAATGTGGGTAAGATTAGTGATAAGTGGGAATATTAAGTGAAGGTGTTTTTAAATATTTTAATAAATTTATTAATTTCAAATTAAGATTTGGTTTTACTATTATTTTAAATATTTTATTCTACATTTTAAATCTAATTATGTTTTTAAAATCATATAATATGTTATAGTTGAGTGGAAACTTGGAGTGAAGGTTTTTTTAATATTTTAATAAATTTATAATTTCAAATTAAGAAATTTGGTTTTTCTTTTATTTTAAATATTTTATTCTACATTTTAAATCTAACTATGTTTTTAAAATCATATAATATGTTACAGTAGATGTAAACTTTTAAATATGGTAAATTTGTTTTTCATACTAACGAGAGTTGTGTAGCACTAATCAAAAGGTGAAGAGGGAGGAGTTAATAACAAGAGTTATGTAGCAGCAATAAACAGGTGAGGAGGGAGGAATTAATAACAAGAATTATGTAGCAGCAAACAACAGATGAGGAGGAAGGAGTTGTGAAGCAACGTGTGTATATAGAAGAAGTGCAAACTCAGGAAAAAGATGAGTTCTTTCAAAACATAATATAGAAGTGAAAATAAACATAATGATAATATAAATGAAATGTGTAAAGATTAAAGACGGAATCGCATGATAGTGTCACAAGTGGTTGTCAAGGGAGGCAGGTTAGTGTTTGGTTAAGTTGGTCTCTAAAAGCATTTCAAATTATTGGCTCACAATTGCACGTATTCCAAAAGGTTTTTTTTATAAGATAAGGAAATAAATGCTTAAGTTTCTTTGGACAATAAAAACGATTATTAAAGGAGTTCCTCTACTAAAATGATCAAGGATTTTCTCAAACCAAAGGAAGCAAGTGGTTGGGGCTTGAAGAACATTTTTGTCTTTAGTGAAGCCTTGGCAACAAAAAGAATTGGGAGAATCTTATTTAATGATGGCTTATTGTGGGGAAAAGTATTAAAGTCAAAAAATCTAAAAGGTGGGGCTCCGTAAGATTGGATACAAGAAAGAAAATCAAGTAAGGGAGTTTCAAATGTTTAGAGAAACCCAATAAGGACCTTCCCTATTCTAGGTGATTGGACTATTTGGAAGAATGGTCGAGGAAATGAGATGAGAATAGGGGATAATCCTTAGATAGGGGGAATTGGAAACTACAAATTGTCAAATTCTTTAATTGAAGCCTTACAGGAGAAAGAAATAACACGTTTCGTTTATGCTCCAATTCAATTATAGGAGAAAAGCATAACATATTTCAACATAAGCCCTTTAAATGTAGGAAGGAACTTTGGTTGAATAGAAATTAAGAGGAAATGTCTTTTTATGTCCCCGACATGTAGTTTTAGGTTGAGGACATTACTGTGGATGATATTTGGCAAACATTTTCCTATGACTATGGTTTTTGCAGCAATAGTCTGAATTTGGGTTTTTATTTTTTATTTTAAAACGAGATTTATCTACCTTGTGGTTGGCTCTTTGCATGCTTGCGTCAACCTAGGGTGGTGTGCCCCGGGCCTTCGCTATTTTGTTAGGTTTTTATCATTTAATCAATATGTTCTAGGATCTTATCTGAGAGAATAACATGCACAGCAATAATCACAAGAGACAAGAGACACAAAGAGTTTTCCTCGAGGAAACCATAAAGGAGAAAACCCTGCAACTTCCTCAGAGATAGAATGAGCACCAATAGCAAAAGTAAGACCCAAAACACAAAGATGATCTTCGACAGTTGTTCTCTCTCTTACTTGTGTGAGCTCCTCTTCTCTCACTCATGCACTACAATTGAGTGAGTGTGTGTTTCAAATAGAGAGTCTCACTCTCTATTTATACTAGTTTTCCACTTGACAATTACTTACCAGGCCAACCTCACTAGAAGAGTCTAATAACCCTGGTAACCCTCAACTGTGGGGACTATTGCCCCGACCTACAACGAAGGGTTAACCTGTATGACTTTACATGACTTTATTATATTAACGGTTCTCCTGATAGGAACGTCAGGTACAATGACATACAACATAAGATATACAGGTGAATACATTCCGAAGTTACAAATACAGCAACACTCCCTCTTAACTAGGAAGGTATTCTCTTGACACGGTTCATTAGCACAAGTCTTCATCACAGGATCATCGTCAAAGTTAGATCATCGTCAAAGCTAGATCATCATCATCACTGCTCCCACTATCTCAAGCAAATGGTGTTATCTCTCGATTCTACTCGTCATAGGAAGTTCTACAGAGGCAACCCTTTTTCATGTTGGTGTAGGCCTAGTCTCCATGTAGCTCTTCTTCTTTAATGCTTATATCATCGGCATGGTAGGACACACCTACTACCATCTGAGAAAGGCGCCAACACTTACATACACCGGCATGGTAGGACACACCTACTACCATCCAGGGAAAGGCCCCAACACTTACATCCACTGGCATGGTAGGACACACCTACTACCATCCAGAGAAAGGCCCCAGCACTTATATCCACTGGCATGGTAGGACACACCTACTACCATCGAGGGAAAGGCCCCAACACTTACATCCACCGACATGGTAGGACACACCTACTACCATTCAGGGAAAGGCTCCAACATTTACATCCACCGTCATGGTAGGACACACCTACTACCATCAGGGGAAAGGCCCCAGCACTTACATCCACCGACATGGTAGGACACACCTACTACCATCCGGGGAAAGGCCCCAGCACTTACATCTATCGGCATGGTAGGACACACCTAATACCATCTAGGGAAAGGCTCTGCACTTACATCTGACCATGGGAAGCCCAGCCTTCCACCATGTAAGAAAGGCACAACACTTATATCTAACCATGGGAGGCCTAGCCTGCCACTATGTCAGAAGGGCTCAGTGCTTACATTTGACCATGGGAGGCCCAGCCTACCACCATGTCAGAAAGGCTCTGCACTTACATCCGACCATGGGAGGCCCAGCCTACCACCATGTCGGAAAGGCACTGCACTTACATCTGATGATGGGAGGAACCAATCCTGCCACCATGTCAGGAAGGCACAACACTTACATCTGATCATGGGAGGAACCAATCCTGCCACCATGTCAGAAAGGCACTCGGACTCATCACTTCTCCTTGGAAGGAACCTCGATCTAAAGAACACCAAGCTTCTCTTTGAAGTATTCAAACTTCACTTTGGCCATTTCTAGCATAGAATCACATCATGGTTGATTACATCCAACGATAACGTGCAAGCTTAGCCAGGATTGATTACATCCGAAGACAACCTACAGGACTATTTACGTTTGAGAAACCTACGAGATTCACCAGGATTTTATGCTCAGACAACCTGTCTCACCGACTATGATAGAACTCATCACTCCCTCTTTCAAGAGATCTCGATATGGATCACATACTAGAGCTTCATTGCTCCTCTTCTTCTTCGGTTGTACTTAGTGCCACGCAGGACTGCTTCCTGCTAAACCAAGAGATCACACATGATCCCATACTGAAGTAGCAACCCAAAGTGCTCTTCCTCTTAATGGCACTGTCTGCCCAATCCAAATACGCATAACCTTCCAGGTTAATTTTCTAATTCGCCTCATACTTGAGCCCATAATCAACGGTACCCTTCAGGTACCTCAAAATATGCTTTGCAACAATCAAGTGAACATGTCTCGGATCCGTCAGGAACTAGATCAGGTCGTTCACAGAAACGCATGTTTCAAGTCTCGTATTCGTCAGGTACATCAAGGACCCAATCATTTGACGATACATCGTAGCATCAACAGACTCTGATGAAGCATCACTCAATAGCTTCAGGTTCGATGCCATAGGTGTGGCCATGGCCTTACAGTCTATCATCTCGAACCTTTTCAAGATCTCTACTACATACTTCCCATGTCCAAGGAAGATTCCATCTGCACTATACCACATCTCCATGCCTAGAAGTAGTGCATCATAGCCAAGTCCTTTATCTCGAACTCGACAGCAAGTCTCCTTCTTGAATCTCTAATGAGTTCTTATTTTCCTGTCAGGAACAGGTCATATAACAGGAGCGTCATTGGTCTTCTGCCTTCAACCTTGACGTAAAGGTTGGAATCTGCTTTACTCTCAGTAAAGCCTAGAGCCATCAGTAAGATATCCATCCTTTCATACCATGTCGAACCTCAGGATCTTCTGTAGTCACTCCCTCTGAAGTGAAGCATCATTCTCCCTCTGCCTTTCGTACTCTATGTATTGAAACATTATGTACTGGAGTGACAAGTAGCTTCCTCTACTACTAATATTCTGTTGAACCTCTGGATCTTCTGTAGTCACTCCCTTTGAAGCGAAGCATCATTCTCCCTCTACCTTTCATAGTCTATGTATTGAAACATTCTATACTGGAGTGACAAGTAGCTTCCTCTGCTACTAATATTCTATGTATCCATTTAGGGTCACTGGATACCAAGATTCTCTATCTTGAACCTTTTCAAAAGTTATTCTCACACCCATTTGTGAGCTTGTCATCCTCTATAGACTTTCATATTCAACCTTGTAGCAAAGGTTAAGATCTTCATCACTCTAAGTGATCTTCAAGCTCCTCGTGTATGTGTTATCCCATGGGTGCCTTTTGAGCTCATTCAAGGCCTTATTTAATTTGCACACATGAGTCTGCATGTCATGTGTCTCAACTTCCAGTGGCTGCAAATGTATCTTCATAGTCTATGCCTTCTTTCTGTGAGAAGCCTCGTGCTACGAATGTTTCCTTGTATCCCACAATGTTGTTGTCTACTGCATGATGGATCTTGTAGATCCATATGGAATATACTATTGACTTCCCTTCAGGTCTCGATACTGCATCCTATACATCATTCTTCTTGAACTTGTACTCTCCTTCCCTTTTTTTCTTGGCCACTTCTTCATAGCTGGAAGGTTTTGCATCAACGATATCGCTCAACAGTGTCACATAACTACATTGTGTCTGAGACCTCTTTCTTTAGTTGAAAGTATCATCATATTATTCTTCATCTTGGATTATTTCTCGAACTATCGTCACTTGTTCTTCGGAACAAGTCTCATCCTTCTTTTCTTGTAGGCGATTGTACGCGATCTTTCCTACAAGTCAAATGTATTAGTTGTATGGTTAGAAACATTTCATAAGGCATATTCATAATGGCAAATTCTTATGCATAAAGATATAATCATGCAACTATTTTAGCCAATACATCCATATCTCACAGAAACTTTCTAGATGCCTTCCATCTCTACCATGGCATCATTGAGATTGTGCACTAATCCAATATGTCAGCAAAGAGGTTTCGTTCTAGATAAGTAGCAATGGAGAGTTGTATAGCACCATGGGCTACTTACCCATCACATGCATATTAGTAGTATATTGTCATGAATGCAAACATTCTATCATGCATAACACATCAACTGAATATAAACAAATGCATAACCAAATAATATCATGAAATGACAATTAAATACTTATCTTTATTTGTTTCATGGGTAGACTCATTCTTGAGCCTTCAACTTCATCATCTTCTTCATTCATAACAACATCGTTTCTTATCCAAATGCTAAGATGGATAAGAGGTTCTTCAAGAGTTGAGTCCTTTATATTACTCATCGCTTGAGGGATCTTCTTTGAATCATGAGAGCTTGATCTTCGGTTGCTCCCATCTTCTCTTCTCTTATTATGGGTCGAGCTTCTTCTTGTGTGCACTCTTCCCAGAGTCTGTTGAAGGTAATCACTTCCTTCTGGCACACATTCCTCGAATGAATGAATCCCATGATCCTGGGAGGCCATTCAAGGTGGTCATAACAATATCTTATTCTTCTTCGATTGCTTCGTCATAGCATCGAACACTTCCTTTTAGTGTCTTCAAGAATGACACATGAGGAATGAGATGATCTTTAATGGAATATGCATTGATTCTCTTGGCTCTAGCCTTAGCCACATCTCCCTCTGCCTCTTAGAACTGATCCAAGTCAATTTATTCAAGGATCATGGAGGTCCTATACTTCCATACTTGGAAGTTGTCAAATTCACCAAGCTTGTCATCAAGCTGGTGTGATAGGTCATTTTGAAATGAGAACCTCAAATGTAAATAGAAAAAGATTAGATCTTATTGATTTGAGGTGTCTGTCCTGGTTCTGCATCTGGTTGATATAGGGTTTGTTAAAGAAACCCTAATTTTCAAAACTTGGAATCTTTCAGATCTGATTGGATAGAAAGATGTGCCTCCTCAAGGTGAGCTGAGCAGCATACTCATTTTCCCAAAACTGTGATCAGAACTGCAAAATATCTGATGCCTTAGTTTTCTTCAATTTCTTCTCCAGAATTGCCTGATATTGTTTCTACAATATATCCAAAAGTACTTCTCCTCTATTTATGAAACTTCGTACTAAGGTATATTCCTCTGTCCTCTTTCCAACACCGTAGGTTTGAGTAGAATTGGTTTCACCAATTGGGACTTACGAGAGTTTTCCCAAGGTGACTTATTTAAGGACTATTCAACATAGTGAACTTGTACAGACTGCCACGTGTCATTGTTTCACCTTCAGGGTATGAAACTTTTACCATAGAAAGTAAAGTCTATGCCCTATCTGGAACATCTTATAAATTTCATTTGGACTTTTGTAGCCCGACATATATCAGTTTTCCCTAGGTGTCCTATTTAGGGATGAATCCAGGGAGAGGCTAGAACCCTAATTTGGAGGAATCATATCTCCCATAATATATCAAATCTTAGGCTGAAACTTTTACACAGCATACATCAAGAATTTATCTTTGTCCTATAAAATTCTTAGCTCCTTATCCTTCTCCAATCTCGAGATATAGCGAATGCACCAAAATGACTAGTTTTAGTCTTTTAGGGTTTTCTAGTCCAGGGTGAAATTAGGGTTTGAATTTCCGGAGTTTTACCCAACCAAAAATTTTGATCTTGGTCTCTAAATTTTGATTTTGAGGAGGAGATAAATCCTATGTTGGGCTCACTCAAAAAATCCTTTTCTATGAAAAGCCCTAATTTCACGTAGTAGTGACAGGTCAAAAACTGAAAATGCCCGAAATCAAATTCTGCTTCGACAGAAAGATGCGCCTTTCAATGGAGAGTTAGCCTAGCTTCTTTTTGCTGATGATCTATGGAGGGAGACCCAAAAATTAAGAAGCCTTGGATTCTGCAGTTTCCTAGTGTCTTCTTCTCAGGTTAGCTCTGATACCATGTTAGATTTTTATCATTTAATCAATATGTTCTAGGATATTATCTGAGAGAATAACATGCACAACAATAATCACAAGAGACAAGAGACACAAAGAGATTTGCTCGGGGAAACCATAAAGGAGAAAACCCCGCAACTTCCTCATAGATAGAATGAGCACCAATAGCAAAAGTAAAACCCAAAACACAAAGATGATCTTCGATAGTTGTTCTCTCTCTTACTTATGCAAGCTCCTCTTCTCTCACTAATGTGCTACAATTGAGTGAGTGTGTGTTTCAAATAGAGAGTCTCACTCTCTATTTATACTAGTTTTCCACTTGACAATTACTTACCAGGGCCGACCTCACTAGAAGAGTCTAATAACCCTAGTACCCCTCAACTGTGGGGACTGTTTCCCTGATTTACAATGGAGGGTTAACCTGTATGACTTTACATGACTTTATTATATTAATGATTCTCCCGATAGGAACATCGGGGTACAATGAAATACAACATAAGATATACAAGTGAATACATTCTGAAGTTACAAATACATCAACATATGTGTTGGTGCCATTATGTCTTAAATGGTGTCGAGTGGGTTGGTTGGCCTTCTTAAAAAATATTAGGTGGACGATGGAACATGGCATTTCTTGGGAAATTTCATGTACTTTGTCTCCTTTCATCATGTTTGGGTTGTTGCATCTCCTTTTTGCATCTAGGTTTGGTCTTTATTTCTCCTTTATGGAGACTTCTTTTATGTTTTGTTGTTCGTAGGTGGCTTTTGGGTCCTTCTCAACCTGCATGTTGCTTTGTTTGGTAATCATTCTTCGAGAGTTGTGTGTTATAGACGTTGAGTGCACCTTCTGTTGGCTTGAGCATTGTGCTCTTCGGGGGCTAGGGATGGGGCATTGTTGTGTCTGCTCTGCATGGTGGGGTTTTGGTTCAAATACAACTCTTTCTGTTGAACATGTTTTTGAGATTTGGATTTATTTTATTCAGGCTACTACTATGTTTTCTTCTTCGGCAATGGTTTTTGTTTACTCTTCATGTCGGATGTTGCTTGCTCTCATGGGCATAGATGTCGAATGTAGGTTCCATGGGATTTGGCACCACATTCTCTAGGGGTTAAGAATGGGCCAGTGTCATGTCACTGCTCAATCGTGAGGCTCTATTTTAGGTTGCAAGGATGAGATATTGTGTGATGTTTCTCTGCTTGAAGTTTGTGATGTTCTTTTAAGCCAACCATATATGTGGAAACATCATGTTGTGTATGAGTCTAAACCTTGTATTGTCATTGTTACTTTGGGAAGACAATTATACACGATATCATAGGTAGCTCCACCTACCACAATCTACTTTATCTCATCTATATAGTGCAAGAAGGTCATCTCCCATACAAAGATCAAAATAGAAGGGTTAGTCTTAATTTCAAATAGAAGGTTATATATTCACGATGCCCTTCTACAATGAAGGGCTTCCATATAACTCACATTTCAAATGAAAATAACAAATTGATTGCACACTTCATAAAAGAACGTGTTAAAAAATACATTTCAATTTAATTTATGGCACTACAAAAATTAATCATACAAAATTATTACATCTACAACCAACATAATGTCAAAAAAACTATTTTTATGATTTAACAAAGCAAGATTTGAAACTGTACATTCATCCTAAAAACTTTCAAAACTCATTAGAATTGATGGAATCTAAATGCTGACAATCTTTTAGTACTACAAGCGTTCAACCACTTCCCAAAATTATGCACTCCTAATTTCATAAATTCTAGTATTTCGTATAACTACACCCAAATGTTTCACCTTCAATCATCTCATGAGTTAGATTTATTCCAATTTGAATGCTTTAAATACTTTGTCTCTACACCAACACATCCACAAAATTGTAACATTGAATACAGTTCACTTCCAATTTGAATTTCAATGCTTCAAACACTCTGTCTCTACACTAACACATCCAAAAAGTTGTAACATTGCATACAATTCACTCATACATTTAGGAGTTACATAGTACAATTCAACTTCGAAAACATAGCATTGTTCGAAGTATTGAATGCATAGATACAAGAAGCGAACATCATAAAATCCATTATTTTTCTTCAAGGGTTCAAGCAACATAAAAAAAGAAGATTGCAAGGAAAGATATGGGTAGATTTGGGTCAATGGAGAGGATTTTCATGCTTCTTCTCTTCATTGCACAACTCATTCATAGATGATAAGTGTACAACTTGTAATGTTGTTGTCATGGAGCAAGAGGCTACATTTACTAATGAAAAAAAATCACTTGGAAAGTTGGATATACGACATCGATTAGACTCAAGTGGTCAACATGAAGGGAAAAGTGATTGATTACAAACATCTTCTCAAATTTAAGAGGCCCTTTTACAATGAATCTTGAGGGATGCCTCTACACTTACAAATTGTTGCCATGTGCAATGTGTATTGACTTTCTTTCCATGATTGTACATCTCAAGGGAATTAGGTTTGTTTCATTGGGAAGTATGTTGATATTTTTATAAATAATTACTCAATGTGTATTGCCATTTCAACTTATTGAAGCTATTGCATACTCCAATTCAAGATATTTTTCAATATAGATGGAATTATGGGAAGCATGCTCTATATGGAAAAGGCAGGTAGGACATATTCTAAAAATAAAAGGCATTGAACACTGATGTCTCGATGAGGTCGCTCATAAGAATTGTGCCTGGTGTACTTTAATTTTCTATAATTACTCAAAAGTGAATGCTCTTCCCCAAATAAATGTTTCCTTTCACATGACAATTGGTTAAAATGGAATTTGAATGACAATGGTCACTACTTTGATCCCCTCATGAAATATTACTCTTGTCAAATCATATATATATATGGTTGTACAAAGTTACATGC
Organism: Pseudotsuga menziesii; assembly: GCA_001517045.1. Lineage (NCBI taxonomy): Eukaryota > Viridiplantae > Streptophyta > Pinopsida > Pinales > Pinaceae > Pseudotsuga > Pseudotsuga menziesii. Next base: position 395,639 of record LPNX010750625.1, read on the forward strand.
CAGATCCTAAATTTTGACAATATTTATTGTAGTAGTATCAACAGTATAGATTCCTCATTAGAACAATTGTGTTCAAAGATGAATGCAAGATCCTAATTTTTGTCAATTTTTTTTTACTACTTGCATCAAAGGCAACCATGTTTAGTTGCCAACTACAATTTTCATAGTTGAAGTCATAAACCATGGTGCAAAGGAAGAATATATACTGGCAAATCAGATTGAGCCTTTGATAAGGAATCTACTATGGCCATCCCTAGGCAGTTGGCACCACCCTAATGCCTAACATCTAATTGTAGGGAAGAAGTCTCAGATAATATGAATGATGATGATACATAGTCTGTTATTTTAATCAAACATTCTCACCATGGATTCTTACCATCAACAACATTAAATTGCAAAACTACAGTCCAAGTTAACCTTAACTGAACACTCTCTACTCTAGATGATCCAAGGTTGTGAAGGATCATTCCTTGCATAATTTTTAGACAAACTGTTACACACAAAAGTTGTTCAAATCCATGGTTGATCCCCTCAAAATAGATATTTAAAACCTTTTTGCTAAACTACTTATCTTTGGGTGAATTTCATGAGATATGGACAAATGTAAATATGGACAAAATTCAACTACTGAGGTAGAAAGTTTGAGGAAAAGCAAAGTTCATAATTTTTTAAGACAACTTATTCTAAAAATCCTATATTCATAAATCTAAATTTAGGAAAATGCATTGTTACTTCAGTTTAAGCACTTAGTAAGGATTCAACTACGACCTTTCATCGACACCACTGAAATGCTCATCCTCTAATGGTAAGGAATAAGTTTGAATTATTTGAATTGCTAATGAGTAATGATGTATAATGTTTTTTTCCATTAGATATTTCCTCCAAACTGCTAGTGTTCACCATGGATGCATTTATATTTTAATGAAAAACGTAAAAAATTGCAAAGTTACGAATACAGTTAAAGTGGACCTTAATTGAACACCATCCAGCACAAATGACTGCTTTAGAGTTGCAAAGGATCAATGCTTGCATCATTTTGATTGCTCGAAGGAAAAAATACCACACACAAACCAATTGAATTTCCATGAGTGATCATTCTCATGGTTATTAAAAGACCAGAAGTGCATGTAGTGTATAAAGTAATAAAAGAACAGTCATAGAAAATATAATAAAGGGTGTGAACCCCAGGTCTAAACAATGGAAGTCGAACATCAAAAAACAAAGTTTATAGATAATAAAAAGCATTAATGCTATAAAATGTACAAGGAGCAATAATATATTTGGAGAAACTCTTGCATCAATATACTTCTGCCATACTTATAGAGAACATTGATATTACAGTTCTCCTTAAAAAAAATGAAGCTTGGAGCAAAACTTGTGAATTATTATGTAACCTATCCAATCCTTATGCATCCATACCTGAATCGTGTGTTAGATATCTTCAACGCATCTACCCCATCTCCAAACAGAGAGACACAATATATGTGGATTCAATGAGAGAGTTTAATCCCTAAGAAAGCATAAATAACATGTAAACTACGAGGCCTATCAATATAATATATTATATTCCTAGGCAAGAAAATAATCATTGATCCACAGTTGTATCTACCCAACTGCAATGATAAAGACTAGTTGTAGATTTGTCTTCAACAATGGAACACCAGAAGACAAGGTTGTATTATCACATTATTCAAAACTATATCTTAAATCATGTTAGACATGAATCTATTTTCCTAGTGGAAGAGGATTTATAGCTTTCAATTGTTTCCATACATCATAAATAACACTCCAATCTACCTCATTTAGAGCATGAGGTACAGAGAGAGAGAGAGAAAACATTAACATACCCAATGTTTCCAAAGAAAGTCTTGATCGATCATCATTTTTCATCTGACTTAATTTTGAGAAGCCTCTTTCACATACTATTGTGTTAGCTGGAATAACAAGAATAATTTGCCATAGCTACATCAAACATGGAAATCCTTCAAACCACTCATGTTCAGCTCCACATAGATCCCATGATCCAAACGTATGCTTTTTGGATATGATCTATAAATAGTACAAATAAATTCATCCATTTCACCGAAACATTTAACACTGTCTACAATAGGAGAGTCCCAAACACTAAATTTATCAAGTAAGCATGTTAACCTTCTTCGTGTTTGAGCCACCATCATCCACATCCACATAATAATTATGAGGACTAGAAAAACTTAGTTGCATTAAATATAGGCAAATATGTGACCTCGCATTTAGAGAGTCAATCACCTTCATTACAAAGCTTTTTTCCCAACATAATGTAATCATCTAGTGTCCCTGATCTTTGTGACTCAAGAAATAATTCAAAATTCAATGCATGTATATGTACCATACCTGTGTAATATGCAAACTCAAGAGTTTGTTGTTGTGTTTTACTTAAAAAATATGACATGTGTATTGTACCTACCCCAAATGTGCCTCTTAAAAATCACTTATGAAGCAACCTAATGGTAACATTGAAAGTAGTTCCAATGGATGTAATATAAACATGATCTTCTTGGAACTTTTGAATCAACTTATTTCACTTAATAAGCACATATGGAAATAAATGAATGCAAAACTGCACTTTAAATAATGTGGCCAACTCATACATTTTTTTCTCCCCTAACTCCTAATCTCTTAACAAAGCAAGCATGAGCTTCACAAGTCTTTCCATAACCTTGCCTCTAGAGAGCCACCTAATGTGATGGATTTATAACACTTCTAACCTTGTGATTTGAAATGAATACATGAGCTCTTTCAATTCTCCATGTCTTTTGGTAGACTTTTCAAGCCATGAATAAACTTTGTTTGCAAACTTGTCAATATCTTGCAACTCTAGAAAATAATCTGAAGCGTCATTTGCTTCTAATGCTTCTCAATGAGCTATGCAATGGATATTTATTAAATGAGGAGCATATCGATGAAGATTAGTAGATAAACCTTCATGAAAACCCCTCATTGATGAATCCCCATGAAACCCAAATCCAACTAACTTTGTCAAGGATAGATCTATTTCTACTAAAAGAGATGTAACAACATCATACATAGATTGTGATGTGCCATCTCTAATTTGAAGCAATTATATGAATTTTGCAACACATTGGCCTCTTCCTTCAATTTTCAAGTATGTAATGTAAATGATCAAATGTTGCACCATAGTCTTATCAGTACTTTCATCAACTGAAATTGAGTAAAATGGGTTGTTGGAAATTCCATCTTTTAACTTTTTCCATTATACTTCTTTGGTAGCTTGTAAAAACTATTTTCTAGACGTTGTGTTTGTATATGCAGACTATTCATCTATTAAAGGCATGTAAGGAGTGTTTTTATACTTGTTCAAGTCACATATTGACTTATATACTTCTAATGGTAAATCACGTATTGCAACAAAATACATGTTCATATACTAATATAATTATCTCTTTCTTAGCATCTATCATTAGCTCTACATGTTTAGTAATTGGAAGAATACTCTGTTTCCTTACTCCATCTAAAAGTTGCAAAGCGAATTTATGAGCCTCTGATTTTACATGGACACTTATACCACTAACTTGAAGAGTAGTACTTCCATCTTTAGCAAATGGAGTTTCTCTTTTAAATTTTACACACCATGAACACTTAATCCTTTAAACACCATTAAGATATTTTATAACACAAGCCCATGGAAATATTGTCTTCCATTTGGAATTGGATCCTCTTTTGGGATTCTTTGACGTTGGTTCCTCTTCAAGAACTTATGCACTATTTGATTCATGACTTTCAAGTGGTTGACCATAAAATTCATTTTCATGATGGCATGGTTGATTAGAGCATTGAGGAATACCAAATGCATCAACAAGTGAAAGTTGTTTTTTTTATCTTTCATAGGACGACCAAGAGGTGACATTTCTCAATAATTTATTCCTTTATACAATCAATGGAATAAGAAAATATAAAAATATAGATTATGCATAGACATTAAGTTAGTATTTATCAAATACAAAATATTATAGAGGGGTTGAAACCTTTTATGTCTTTGAGTAAAACCTAAAACTTTGGAGCTAGTCTTCCTCTAATGCAAGGAAACCTGTAATAGTCCAAGGGACTAGTCAGTTTTTCGATTTAAAAAACAACAACAAAATATTGATATAAACTAATACTCTATTGCCATTTAAGTAAGAATTTAAGATAATACTCTACATTTAAGGAAAAATTCAAAATATACAATTATTTCAAGATGGCATTGATGCATAGAATTCAAGATGTCATAGATGTCAATTCTGAAGGGGGGTAGAAATAATTCAATTCATTAACACACTCACACCAATCCTTAGAAAATTCCTTGAACCACATATTCTTGGCTTCACAAACAACATTAATTGCATACCCATCTATAGAATAAGTTGTTAGTTCACAATATCTATATGGCAAGCAATGAATCCTATAAACCATTCCAGTCAACCCAGACATATCTCTGATTTCAAAACCACCCGGCAGCTGGAAATACATTCCAAGACATTTCTTGGATGCCAAAAATAGCTCTAGATGGAACCTTTCAATATTTACATCTACATATGAAGTGGAACCTTTCTCAGATGTTTCTAATATCATCCATCTAATCCTTTTAAAGTCTAGAAGAATGAAAAAAAACACATTAAACAATACTGACCGGGGGAAACTATCATCGATAAAAATAAAATAGACAAATGTAACCATGATTACCAGCCGCGGTAGCAATGGGCAACATATCCCATATCCCATTACCAACCACATTGGCATCATGCAATGTATCAACATTCATTTAACACACACATAATAAAGTACATATATCTTGTCATAATTTGGTTAATTAGTTTGAAATAGTTGAGCATTGTGAATTGCATGGATTTATACAGGGTATTCAAATATTCTAATTGTTTTTATTAAAAAATGTCGAATGATAGGTTGTATTGTTTAAATTGCAATTTTATATTTAGGTGGATTCCAATGTATGTCAATTAGTTTAGGATTGAAGTTTGTAAGTGTTAGTTGAATCACATTTGATTAAAGGGAAAAGGAGAAATATAATGGCACTAGTCTCATGCAGAATTGCATGTTGTCAAGTTCCTTCAAGTGTTTAAATTTTAAATTTGAACATTTTTTTGAATTTTCTTTAAATGTGATTGTGAAGAGGAAACCATGACATTGACATGGAGAATGATTTTTTTTTTTAATTTATAAAAGTACTCTCTCTCTCTCTCTCTCTCTCTCTCACTATATATATATATATAGAGAGAGAGAGAGAGAGATGTATGTATGTATGTTTTTCTCAATCTAACTTGATTTTTATTTAATATACACTAAATAAAAGTTGTCTCAGGAAGATGGAACATTAACTATATATTGAATTTGAGGTATTCTATTGCTTCATTGGAATGCTCGTGTGTGTGTGTGTGAGAGAGAGAGAGAGTGTGTGTGATGTCATATTTATTGATTATTTGAACTCATAAATGGGAGATACCTAATCTTTTAACAATATTAAATCGCAAATTTATTTTCAAACTAAATTTCTTAACCAAGATAGTATTGAAATTTTGTACAACGTAGATACTGTAAGGTGAATTTGATCTTCTTGGAGGATTTTTGTTAAATGAAAGTATATTTTTAATATGTGTTTATTATTAAGTTAAATAATAATTTTGTCTCTTAAAAATGATAATTTGTCATGGTTAATAAATCTAAGTATTTGCAACCAACATTAAAAGTTTCTATTATCTAAAGAAATTTGAAAGTTGAAGATAGAAATGGACATTATGCCATCAACGGGGGCTTGATTTAGGGATGGCAATATCCCCCCTACTAAAGTTCAAAATCTTAGGAGACATATTTCACCCATCGTGAACCGTCTTTCGAACAGTCCATTTCAAGCATTGAATTAAAAAAAAAAATCATACTATAAAAACAATTTCAAAAAAAATTATGGCAATACATTTCCAGTAACATACCAAAAAAAAATGCAAGTATCCAATATTTTAGAAAACTAGAAAAAATTACAACATCTAGATAATTAAGCATAAATAATAGCATTCTTTGTAGAAACTTGAAGTGTAAACTCTGAAATCAACAAATGAAAGAGAATTTTCTTTACAGAAGTATTTTCTATAGTCGCATAGTCCATACCATAGAACTGCCATCCTTGTCAAACTGGCTACAGTTTTAAAAATTGAAAAGAAATACTATAGGAAGTGAGATATAATCCTTGCATAGGCTACAGGCTTATAAACAAACCTTGATAGTTAGAAAACCCAAGTCATCTCACACCTCAGTCAATCAATTCCTTACGTAGCAATGAGAAATTGAAAGGGGGAAGTGAAAGCAGGTAAATAGTGAAGTTTATGGACCCCATATAATTTTCTTCTCTGTTATTCTTGTCTCATGTACCCTAGTCTTCTCTGTTTGGGTTGCTGAAAGAAAATAAGACAATGAGATGGGACTCGGATGCTAAAAATGTGGTTGTGGGGATACTGGATTAGATGGTTTAAGTAAGTAAATTTCTTTATTGTATCCTCAACTTTAGAAACAATTTGGTAAAGATTTGTTTGACAATTCCTCTATAATCCAGGTTTAGTAAACTATGTCTATCATAATTTCTACAATTTTATATGATTTGAGATTTTATTATCAATGAAAACTATGTGTTAACACTCTGTTTTTAACAATTGATTCGAGGGCTTAACAGAGGTTCGGTAAGGGTCCCAGCCCCTCGAATCTCATGTGACCGTCCTTCAATGAGGAAAGTGGCAGGTGTGTTGTAGCATTGGGCACGATCCTTATTCAAGGGCTGCGATTAATCGAAGGAGGATCAACGGCTTTGAACCACTTCACGCGAGCAAAAATGCGCGATCAAAGTTTCTATCCCGGAGTGCAAAACATGTTAAAGACCGACGGCTTGCGACGGTTGAGATGAAGCCTGGGGAAGATCTACGGTCTACAATAATTTCACATTCCATATTTGTGCGGACAAAGTCACAATCTCAAATCGCAAAAAGGGGTAGAGGTCGCAAAGATCAATGGCCGCGATGAAGAAGAGGACATATCCACGATTAGGGTTCATTTCGCAAGGCGAACTAGCACGAACGAATATTTGAGTTCTCTGTTGCAAAAAAGGGCGAGGCCCACTCTGATTGACGGCTGCAGGAGGGTCGATCTCAATTGACAGCTCAAGACGTATCACAATCCAAACTGCCCACAGTGTTCAGAAGAGAAAGGTTGGTAGCAGGACGAATGGAACGTGGGCGTTAAATATTCCTTCGATCAGACGGCTAAGAAAGACTCCCGAGGTGAAAATCTCCCACCCAGCGTCGAAATGACAGTGGTGGCAGTTCTGTTGGAGCGAATGCTTGTACTGGGATCAGATGGGTTCAGAGCCTTCAACACCGTTCTTGGGGTCTCCACTTGGCGGCTTGGTCGTGGACGAGGAGAAGGTCAAATGCACACCTGGCTACATGGCTCATGGAAAGATCCTACTCATAGGAGGAGGAAGATAGTACAAGGATGATAAGCTTCTTAAGTCGCTTATCGTCACCAAGCGTTTGGCCACCCTTTCTCTAGTCTCCTCCTATAGCAGTGTTATTCGACGGAGGATGAGGTAAGGAGAATGGTGGGGAAAAGGATTTGGGCCTTATTGTCAGCCTTTGATCAGCATCCCCCGGCTGGACAAGGAGACCCAAAATGGGTCCCTAGCCGCTTGTGTGGGCAATAGACCATCAGCATGCCACATGGGAATCATTTTCACGAAGCATAATGGTGGGAGGCTCTGCGCTGTCGAGCTGCATTATCACGCGTTGCATCTCCATAATGTTTGTTTCTATTTGTACAACATGGCGATAGTCCACTCTTTGCACTGTTATCAGTTGATGGTGACTTGTAACAACTTTTTATTCGGTAGTCTTAGCAATAGGATTGTATACAAATGCTCCCGATAGAGGGGGAAAAGGAGTTAGTGAATTGGATTGGGAAACAATCCCGGGCTGAGGCTCCCATTTGTAAAGCTTGATACCTATGTATGAATAAATTGCAGTGGAAGACTGTCATTCACAACAGAGATTCATGTGTTGTTGTTTTTCCCAATAAGTTCTTTCCTTTTACGTGAAAATTGTGTTTTTCTTGTTTCCACTCCATTTTGTTTATTGCTTTTCATGCTTGCGACATAGGGTATAGTGGTTCGGAATTCATACTTGTTATGCTCCGACTGTTGTTCCAGGCATTAACAATGGTTCTTCTAAAGTTACATGGAATTCATCTCGCCGATGCTCCATGCAATGGACTGTCCCTCCTTATCCTCTAAAATGCCTGCTAAAATCTCCTGATTGGGAAATCAGCAGCTATCTTGCCTCTGTTTGCTACCTTTCGTCATTCTTTCATCTGTAATCGTTTCTTGTGTAGGTTTTGACTCCATTTGCCCATGGTCCCTTATCCCCCTATAATTCCACCATGCACCTTCCTCAACTTACTTTGCCCCATTTAGGATCCTAGCCCCCTGATTATGCTGATTGAAAATCCTTTGCAGTGTAGACTCTGGTGACACACAAGACTGACAACCTTATGTGGAGCTACTCCGATGACGAATGAGAGATCCCTCTCTGACTGCGTAGGGCCAAAGGCGTAGCTTAAAGTGGTTCTGCTATTACCCGGAAGCGAGCCCCTCCACAACCTTTGGTTCAATTTCGGTGCTAACAAACTGGCGCCGTTGCTGGGGACGAGTTGAAGATCCACCCCAGGAAGAATGACAAAGATTTAGATCTGATTGTTGATGGTGAACAATCGGTCAGACACCAAGAAGGTTGAGCACTTTTCACCTTGCGACTCCACTCTTGAAGGATTCAGACTTTAGCGACTCTGCTAGTGGTATAATCCAGAAAATCTAATGACTGAGGAAGGTTGGCCGATCCTGCCTAGAAAATGGACCCCTCATAAAGCTCAAAAATGGACGACGAAAGGTAAAGGCACTCGAGTCCACGTTTCTTTTAGGATGCCTTATCCTACCTTGTAAGTTTGATCTTGTCTTTTCTGAAATTTATCAAAACAACTTTCTCTAGCCCGGCTCATCCTGAGCAGAGCCATGGACATATTCCTATATATCCTTCTTTATGAACCAAAAGCGTTGCGTCATCTTGTACATTTGATTTCAGCCTAGATTTTCATACGGGGGCTCTCGATATCAGAGGACACCCCTGTGAGATTCATGAAACCTCGGGTGATAGTTTGGCTATCGTACCTATCCTTGTCTCCCCCACTTCTCCAAGCCGATATAAATCGCTGCAATTACCTCCTGTTCTCCACGATTTTCCCGCAAACTATTACAAGTACCTCCCCAAGTTCGACAGAGAATCTGAAAACTTGACTGCTAAGAAACATGTACAAGCCTTTGAGCAGTTCTCTGATCTGTTCAAGATAGAACATGACGACGTCTGCATGCAGACATTCGCTCTATCCTTACAAGGGGATGCCAAAGTCTGGTTTAAACACTTGGAACCTAAGTCCATCAACACTTGGGAAGAGCTTTCTTGCACATTCTTGAGGTTTTGGGGAAGGAACTGACCATTGGAGCAGATGCTTTCAGAGTTTTATTCTTTGAGGATACATGAAGGTGAGGCCATATCCAATTTTAATAGAAGATTCGCAAGCTTTTATTATAACATGCCTAAGGAAGTTAAACCTCTTGAGAACGATGCTAAGATCTATTATGCAGCCGCCTTTCCTCCTGACCTATCCTTGCTTCTTTTGGAGAGAAAATCGACCACCCTACAGCAGATGTTCGCTGATTTCTTGGAGGTTGAGGAAAACATTAAGATGTCTAGGAAGCTGTCGGATCAGGATAATGGTGTTGAAATAATGGATGCATACAAATTGGTTGGGCCCTACAAGCAAAAGAAGGAAGCCTACAGCCCGTCAAAGCCCTCTCATGATATACAGAAAGATGACCAGTCTGAGGATGAAATAAACGGTCCCATAGGACTATTCTCTGAAGATGGCGACCTGCCCCGCTCCTGGTCACCTAAAGACGATTTTGAGAAAGAGCTTGGTGCGCCTGTGTATGACGAATATGAAGAAGAGTACCTGCAAAATGAGCTAGCTGTTGAAACGACACCTTCTGATGAAAGAAGTCAAAGTGCAATGGAAAATCAGGAGGTCGAAGTGAGAAAATACGATGAGGGCACTGGAGGTGATAGCTTACCCTTATGCTATTCCTCGTTTGAATTGATAAGGCATATAATCAAGGCCTCCAAGCAAAAGTAGAAAGAAACAGAGGTGCTGCAGGCCAGAAACTTGTACAAAAAGGGAGGCAGATGCAGTAGTTCACAGATAAACACTTTTTCTGATACTCCATTTTTAGGAACGCCGCTTAACCTGGAAGAAGTATGCCTACTCGGTTCCAACGGAGAAGCTGAGGACCTCCCTATTGAAGCAAATCAAACCTTCGCTGTAGAAATTTCGGATGAAGAGAGGGATATTTCGTTAGAGAAATATTCTGAGGGTCCTCATCTGCAATCTCCCAAGTGTTATCTTGACGACTCCCTAGAAGCGGAAAGCTCGAGACAACTTTCCCATGAGAAGGTGACAGAATGTGCTGGAGGTTGCCATGAATTCTATGACCCCGTGGCCATATACATGGAGGGTCTGGGTGAAGGAAATGATTGGTCATGTCTTTGCCTTAAACATCAGTTTGTTTATCATTCCCTTCTCCCATTATCTGTTTCATTTTTGTCCATCGAGCAGCATGCAAGAACAAGAATATTAGGCAAGTTGCTTGATTGGATTCACTGGAAGTCCGACTTCACTTAGTTGGACTTATGTAGAAAGTTAGGTAAAGTAGGTAGGTGAAAATAAGCTCATATATTATCGAGCATTTCCTTCATTACTGTTTTCAATTTGTTTCCATTTTCAGTTACCGGCACAAGTTTACCATCGCCAGCATGATTTGCAAAAGTGGCACGAATTCGCTGGAGCAGTAGCATGAAGTAGAATGGAGGTGTCCAAGAAAAGCTGAAGGCGGCCCAATGGATTCGACACTTGATCTATGAAGGTTCTTTGCTACCTCGCTGGGAGGATAACATCCCTCATGGAGCCAGTTATTAACACTTCATTTTTAACAGTTGATTCGAGGGCTTGACAGAGGTTCGGTAAGGGTCCCAGCCCCTCGAATCTCATGTGACCATCCTTAAATGAGGAAAGCGGTAGGTGTGTTGTAGCATTGGGCACGATCCCTATTCAAGGGCTACGATTGATCAAAGGAGGATCAACAGTTCTGAACCACTTCACGCGAACAAACATGCACAATCAAAGTTTCTGTCCGGGATTGTGAAACGTGTTAAAGACCGGTGGCTTTCAACGGTTGAGATGAAGCCTGGGGCAGATCTACGGCCTACAATAATTTTGCATTCCATACTTGTGTGGACAAAACCGCAATCTCAAATCACAAAAAAGGGGTAGAGGTCACAAAGATCAACAACCACGATGAAGAAGAGGACAGATCAACGACCGCGATGAAGAAGAGGAAAAATCCACGGCTAGGGTTCATTTCGCAAGGCGAACTAGCACGGACGAATATTTGAGTTCTTCGTTGTGAAAAAGGGCGGGGCCCACTCTGGTCGACGGTTGCAGGAGGGTCGATCTTGATCGACGACTCAGGACGTATCACAATCCAAACTGCCCATAGTGTTCAGAAGAGAAAGGTTGGCGGCAGGATGAATGGAACGTGGTTCTAGGTCGATCATTTCAACATACAACCAAGCAAAGACATCTCAAGATTCCTTAAATAACATTGTAAATTCAATGATCTCTTGTGGTGAGCAAGAGGCTCCAATTGAGATGTTTTTCAATCACTCTAAGGGTGTCAAAAATGTCGATCTAAATAGTAGGTGATATGTTTGACATTTTTCCCTCCTCAAAGGAATCATGGGTAGGAATGGGGTTTTTTACCTAGTTAACATGTCTCAGAGGTAAGAAGTCTTTCGACTCAATGGTGTACTATTGAGCTATTGTAGTTGATATCTGGACATTGGAGAACATGAAAGATGATTGATAATGGAGGTTGTCCCATGGGATTTCATCTAAGTGCATGGCCTCCATTATGTCTTTGTTCATAGGGAAGATATATTCTTCTAATATTTCTTCATTAGAAGAAAATGAATCCTCTGATCTTCTATCACTGATCCACATACTAATGGTTGGAGGAGGGATAGGGGTCTCATGATGGGGTATCTTGTGTATTGATTTTGGGGCATGTGGGAGAGGCATGTTGTCCATGAAAAGGATGTCCACGTAATTAATATATTAGGTGGAGGGAGAAGAATATGGTCGTGAGGGGTGACCGGAAACTTGGGTGCCTTTGTTGGCAGTTGTGATGAATTTAGTTCAGTTCCAATTGGTGGTGGTGACCAAAGGTTGTTTTGGTGTGTAATATAAACTACCAATAAGTTTTCATCATCACTATTATCGGTAGAGGTGTCATTTTATTCCATAAAAGTGGGAAGGGCCACCCCAGTAGGGTTAAGGTTACCAGAGAGTTTCTTTTGTTGGGCACAAAGGGTAGTGTGTTCCTGATTCAATACGTGGGTCAAATTCTGAACATGAGAGGAACCAGAACTCATGAAAATATCAAGCATAATGGTGTCTATTAGAAGGGAATGGGGTTGTCCAAATAAAGGATGAGTAAGATGGAAGGTTTCCAATGTGTCTCGACATTGAAGGATATCGGGGAAATGGCGTGTATAGTGTCCAAACTAGGAAAAATCAAACATGTTTTTTGGTGAGTAACGATTTGGACTTAGGGGTTGAGGAGATTAATGTGCCCCCAGTCATGGCTTATGATGCATGCATGACATTAATTAGTGTGTTTAGTAAATTATTGATATCCATTAAGGTAGGGCATAGGTTTGTTGCATGGTCTTGTTGACCACATAGGGAACATGGTGGGGTGACTCACATTTTGGGTGTATCATGCATCATGGGGGCCTTCAACATTTGTTGTGTGGCACCTCGAGTGTTGGATTTAGAATCTATTGAGGAAGTATTAGGATCATGATTATTTGCAGCAGGTGTTTTCAACTTGGGTTGATTAACGCCCCCATTTGTAGGTTTTGTGATAGTTGGAAATAGCTTGGTCACAAGCAACATTGGTTCGATGGGCGGCTTTGCAGGAGTAACTCATCAAACTAGTACCATTTCATAGTGCACAATGGGTTTTGAGGCCATAGTGGGACATGGTGGCGTGACGTATCACACAAGGATTAACAAAGTGATCCCCAGGAGGGCTAATTGATCCATAGCCAATGTTCCTTGTACTTTGGTGGGGGGTACACAAATGGTATCTAGAACATGGGAGGCAAGGAGGGGTTTAATGTTTGTTCCACTCCATGAATTGTGGGGGGTGTTGATTATGGTGTCATTGGGTTTGGATAATCATTCTTAGAGGTGAAAATGGTGCACATGACACCTTTCGTTGAGGTGGGGATTTCAGGAGGAGTGCCTGAATAAGGCCCTAGGAGGTTGAGATATTTATATACACCCAAGACAATGTCAACATAAGGGGGTGTTTTAACTTCACCTACCGTGGTTAGGACATTCTTAGGATTGGTAGTGGCATCAGGGTCATAGTAGTTAATCTGGCTAAGGATGACCACTTCCCGCTAAAGAGAAACATCATGATGCAGTAGACTGAAGAGGCCATTGCCTTCAAGGTGTACATGTAACTGCGGCCCAATAGGATATTGTAGTCTAACAAGGAATCGACAAATTCAATATCGATCATTACAATTCCCCCCCCTAGCTTGAGGGGACAATATGGTACAATCCTCAGGGTCGACATGGTCTCATATCATATGCGTGAAGGTCGATACAGGATGGGACTAACTTAGGTGATCTGATGTGCCTTCATCGATGATACACAAATGAATGATAGTGTTCTTCACGGTGAATGGGACATGGAAAGTGACTGATGAGGGTATCCTGGGTTCACCTTTATTGAGTTCAAAATTCATGATATGTGAGTTTGAAGGGTCGATGAATCTAAGTGCATTCAATAATTCATTGCATTGAGTTGGACAAGATTGGAGTACTTATAAGGTCGACATGGGGGTTGCAGACTGTGCTAAGTCATCCACAATACTATAATTGTCAACAAGTTTCATATGTGGGTTATGAGGTGTATGTTGAAGAGGTTCTTTTGAATCCTCAGTGTTTTCTTCAAGCTTGGGTGTACAATTTGCAAAGGGACTCTTGAAGGGATAGAAGCCTCTTCGATGGCCAAGGAGGGATTTAGACTAGCCTACCCTTTGGCAGGAGTATAAAGGTTGACAAATGTCAAGTTCATAAAAAAGTTCTAAAAGTATCCATCACTCAGGAGACGAGGATCTAGTTGTTGGGTAACCACTCCTTGGTTTATAAAGGGTTTTTGCAAAATGGATTGTTGAGGTTGTGGTGCAAGAGGCGCTTGAGGAGGGTTTGTTGGTATATGTTTCCTTGCTTTCACCAAATGCTGGTAGTTAGGGATAAGAAGGAACTGGTGAGTGTAATGGCCATATTCACCGAAATGGAGCAAGGGTAATTAGTCCTCAAGTTGGTACTTTTACCTTGATTAGGGGATTTTCCCACCTGCACTGGTTGGTTACCTTGGTTGAGGTTCTATTAGGGAATTAAGTTGCCCCCTTGTCCCTATTGTTGGGTTTGTTTGTTCTTTCCCTATTTCTTCCCTTGATTTTGAGGATTTGATGGGTTGGTGATGTTCAACTGCTAGAACTTTTGAGATTGTTGTTACATAGAAGGTTGGACTATTTTTTTTCCCATGTGAGGCATGGGAGTTGTTCCAGGGGTACCCGGGTACAGATAGTAAGGGTTATACCCTGGTGGTGGGATATAGGTTGATTGCGCTCCATACAATGTGGATACATGAGAGGGTTGTTCCATTTGTGGCGGGGGTACTAGTTGTCCTTGGATTACATTAGGTTCAGTGGGACTATAGGGTCCAAACTGTAACTGGCTAAATGGAAGGTTTGGGATAGTGGTAGGGGGAGATGACATAGTCGGGATGGGTGGATACCGCACCGCCATAGATGGTGGTGCAAGTCACTTTTGTGGAGTAGATTTACCTTGGGAGGAAATGGGCCCAACAATCCCATCAACTGAATGTGATATCCTCGTAATGGAAGGATCTAAAGACCGATAGCGAGGGGCATCAGGAAGGATGGTGTACAGGTACCTGGATTGGGCATAGATGAGAACAAAGTGTTGGGACTTTAGGACAAGCTCTTCCTCAGACTGTAGCATGGAGGTTTCCACATCCTTCACAATAGTTGTTGGAGTGATTTAAGGAACTAATCCAAAAGGAATTGAGGTTGAATCTCTATTTTTTCACAATGTGCAATGATGATGTCACTCGTGGATGTGGTCTCCGATGTGGGTGCAGTGTTTTGCTAAATATTTATGAGGATTTCGAGGCCTAGGTCATGTCGTATTGGTAACTGAAAGTAGGTGAGAAATGCAGTGGAAATTGTCTCAAAAGTGACATGAGATTCCCTGGATAGATTCATGTACCAATTTGCAACTGTACCTATTAGGGTTCTTTGGAAGAGGTAACCTCTCACTGAATCCACCACTAGTCGCAAAAAATATTGTTGTGAAAAATACTGCACAAGAGTGAATCCTTCCCACTTGGTTAGGGGAAAAGCCTTGTAGGATGCAACAAGGACTCAATATTAGGTTCCCATTTTTCATTGGTGGGTGATATCTTGCTGTTTGTATCAGTCACACAGGTATCAAAGGGAAATCTATGTTGGTCACACGAGATTTGAACTGATAATACGCACTGTAGCACACATAAACAAACTATTGGTCGCGTGGTATTGATATTTTGACTGCTTTTGGGTATCTTGGACTCATGTTTCTTTTTGGGTCTTGTGAATATCTCTTCAGTTGGATGCATGTTGTATATTGATGATGCTTTACCATCCAAATTGTGGAAATGCCGCATGTGTGTGGGATTTTCATGATAACATTTTATTTCCTTTCATTATTATTTGCACAAATTATCTATATGTGCATACTCTTTAAATATCTTGTCATCCTACCCCAATGCCCGTAATCATACTTTGGGACAACATATTCCATCATTTCCACTTTTTTGTTGTATGGAACGTTGACATCGTTCATTGTAAAGAGTCCCAAACCATGTAAAGTAGATGAAGCAATGTGGCATAATCTTCCATCAATATTGAAATCGATGTTTATTTCAGGAAGTGAATTTGGTTCCCAATTCTTCAAATAATGCGTGTACATTCATGGAACTTCCTTGTATTTGACGAACTCGTTGTCATAAGACAATGACCCTCCTTCAGTAAGAAAGACATCCATACGTTTTTTGAATTTTCTTCTAACATTGCTACCTCTAATTGATCTCAACATGCTAATTGACACTCTAACTTCTTCAATCTATTCAGAGCAACCATCTCTATCTGAAGACAGATCAGACATATATCTATTTGGTTGTTCCTACAGTTAACGTCAAACAACAAAGGTCTTATTCCAATCATACGATTTAGATAGCAAAGGCAGCAATTAAATTATCATATATCTTTTATTTGTGTGACTTATTCTATGTGATTTTCACTCGTCGGTTTCCTACATATGCTTAGTGATAAAATGAAGCATATGTGTGATATGTTAACTTAGGTGCACAATGGGTTCAATGCATGCAATTTCACTATTTCTATGGTACCCCTTTTTGTAGAAACAATGTTCTTTGATAAACACAAAGAATTTATTCTTATAACATATCCACAACATTAATCATCTCATATATAACATATCTAAGTGTTAAATTAGTACATTGAGATTCTTTTTTTTATGCCCTACCATGGGTTACAGCATGCAGTTGTTCATGTCTTGTTGAAACATGTTTGGAAGACCTCGGATTTGCAACATTAGTTACTTTACTGCAATTTCGATAGGTAGCGGCATATACTTTGATTGGCGATTGTAATTTTTATTGCCTCTGCTAGCTATTTTGTTGACCTCATATATTTGATTGCCCAATGATTTAACAATATTAGACTATGGAAATATGGGTTCTATAGTTTTGATCATTGTAATAATGATTGCAGGAAACATCGATATTTGGTTAAGGTGTTATTTTCCTTGGAATAACCACATGTCCATCATGGTATTGAGCCATAATGGAATCTATTAATGTTTTATATTTCGATTTTCTTTGAGCCACTCCACAATCATTTCATGTCTTGTTGTTGTCATTGAATCTTAATTATTTAAAGGGTTTGACTAATATCCAAAAGACTCACTATGATGAATATTGAGAGGTTTGGATATTTAACGTATCTTCTTAAACCATGGGCATTTGCTTAGTTTGACAAACACTTGTGTTTGGAAAGGGTATAATCAATCCCCTTTTTGCAATACTAATTCTATGAAGTATTGTATACATTGTTACCCTTTATATTGCATGAGGTCTTACCCATGATTCTCATCATGATGATAGATATTTTAAGGATATGAATGATGGACTGTTTCACAAAGGATAGGAAATTTTATTATGCACACCCTTTCCATACATTGTCCTTATGTTACATCGAGCTATTGCCTCAACGACAAGTGTGAAATGTATAGAGGAAAGTATTAGTTGCATGTACTTGTGGTTTCCCTAGAGTCTAGTAGTGTTTTCAACTATATTGCATGATAGTGTTTGGGTGCATTTGTTGTACCATTTGTTCTTGAGGTGACAACAGTTTACATGGTTCTTTTATTACCACTGTGATAATTATGACATGATCAAGGTTGAGGCATGGTTAGATATTGTTGGAGTAATGCATTATATCTATATTCAGGGCCCTAACTTATGAGCCTATTTTGCATATGTTTACCCCTTGGTAGCATTGGTGATATGTTATGGAGGATTTCCAAGCATATGCACCCCTTTTTTCTTTGGGGACTATTTGAATCAACTCCCTATCTCATTTCACTTAAATTCACACTTGAATAGTTAGATGATGAGGTGTATTATATCTCCTAGTAAATCTAGCATCTCTATGGCACATATATTGATGCATTATGTTGATGTAATTGTAACTTCGAATGTATTCACTTGTATTTCTTATGTATTGTACCCCGATGTTTATTCTAGGATGTGTCTGTAATGTACTTGAGTCATGTCATGCCCCAATGTTCCTATCGGGAGTTTCTATAATGTAAACAAGTCATGTAAAGTCAATTTGGGTAGGGTTGTTAGACTCACCTAGTGAAGTTGGCCCTAGTAGGGTTTAGTCAAGTCTGGAATTAGTATAAATAGAGAGATAGCCTCTTTATTTGTCACACACTCACTCACACTCAGTTGTAGCGCATAGCTGAGGAAGAAGAAGTTGTTGGGCTAGAAAGAAAGAGGCTACTATTGTCGGGAGATCATCTTAATGTTTTGGGTTTTACTTTTGGTGCTGATTCTATCTCTGAGGAAGTTGCAGGGTTTTATCCATTTATGGTTTCCCTGAGGAAAAACACTGTGTTCGTCGTCTCTTGTGTTTGATTGTTGTGCTTGTTATTCTCTCAGTTAAAGATCCTAATATAATGCTAGCTTAATGTTAAAAATATAACATGGTATCAGAGCTAANGCCGTGGCAACTAGGGCTTCCTACTTTGTGGATCTCTCTCCACATTTTTTCAGCAAAAGAAGGTTGGAATAACTCTCCTCCCTAGGGCACATATTTCTGTCGAAGCATAATCCAATTCTGAGGTTTTTCAGTTTTGGACCCGACACAGCTGCTGAAAATTAGGGCTTTCTACATAAATGGAATTTTTTAGTGAGCTTGGGCCTAGATTGATCTCCTCCCCAAAATTGAAGTTTAGAGATCAATATTAAAGCATTTGGTTGGATAGAACTCTGGAAAAACGAAACCTTAATCTACTCCTGAACCAGCACTGCAGAATTTCAGCTCCAAGATCTGACATCTTGACCCGGTAAGATCTAAATATTTTGTATTCCCATTTGAGGTTCTTAGTTAAGATGTCTCATCATACCAAGCTTAATGAAAAGCTTGAAGGAGTTGATAACTTCCGAGCCTGGAAGTATAGGATCTCCCTGGTTCCAAAAGAAAATGAGTTGGACTCCTACATTCATGAGGAGGTTCCAGTTCCAGAGGGAGATGAGGCTAAGGCCTTACATAAGAAGAATTTGGTTATGGCAAAGAGGATTATTGTTGATTCAATTAAGGATCACCTCATCCCACAGGTGTCCTCCCTCAAGACACCTAAAGCTATGTGTGATGCCGTAACCAAACCGTTTGAAGGGAAGAACATAAACCGAAAGATGACTCTAAGGAACCAGTTGAAGAATGTAAAGATCCAGAATGAGGAGACCATCCAGTCATACTTCACAAGGGTCTCCCAGATCAAAGAACAACTTGAAGCAGTAGATGAAGAAGTGGAGAATGCATAAATTGTGATGACAACCTTGAATGGTCTCCCTAGGTCATGGGATTCTTTCATCCAAGGAATCTGTGCTAGGAAGAAGTTAGTCAAGTTCAACAGACTATGGGAAGAATTCTCTCAAGAAGAAGCTCGAATAGCAGCTACAGAAGAAAAGATGGGAAGTGAAGATCAAGCTCTCGCAGTACACTCCAAGAAAGGAATAAGGGAAAATACTCATCACCAAGGTAAGCATTCTCATCAGAAAAATAATTTTGTAAGAAGGGATCCATCCAAACTCAGATTTTATACATGTGATTAAAGAGGACACTTTGCTAGAAGTTGTCCCATGAATAAGAATGGATCCAAGAAGAAGTAGAACTCCAAAAGAAGACATCATGCTCACACTGCTGAGGATGATGATCCTCCCAGGAATAAAGTAAGACAAGAAAGTGAAGACTCTTCAAGTGATGAAGAATATGTTCTGATCTCCACTATCACGAGAACTGTCACTCATGGAAGCAAAGATTGGCTTATTGACAGTGGGGCTTCCAAACACATGACAGGTTTCAAGAAATCCTTTGAGAAACTATCCGAACATAATTCACCCCATAAGGTGAAACTTGGGGATGACTACCAATATCCCATAAATGGTAGTGGTGAATCCTCCTACAAGCTAGACTCTGGAAAGTCTATGAAAATGAAGGATGTCTTGTTTGTACCAGGACTAAAGAAGAATATTCTCTCCATATCAGCATTGGATGCAAAAGGCATGAGGGTTGCATTTGTAGATGGCCAAGTCCTCATGTGGCCAAGAGGAAAGACTATTGACGATGCAATAGTAATTGGAGAATAAGAAGGAGGATTATACAAATTGAAGGGCCATCTAGAACAAGCTTTGGTCCATGACATAGTAGATCTAAATGAACTTTGGCATAGAAGGCTTGCACATGTGCACTACAGAGCACTACCACTTGCAAGCAAAGCTATTGAAGGTCTTTCAGAAATTCAAGCAAAACATGAAGGAGTCTACAAAGGATGTGCGAAAGGAAGAATACAGAGAAGACAGTTCCAAGTAGCGAGAGCAAGTTAAAAGGAATATTGGAAATCATCCACTCCGATGTATGTAGACCAATGTCATCAAGTTCACTAAGCGGGTATTTCTACTATGTTTCTTTCATTGATGAATTTTCTAGAAAGACATGGATTTACTTCATGAAGAACAAAGATGAATTTTTCAGCAAGTTCAACGAATTCAAAGCCTTGATCGAGAATCACACAGAAAATAAGATCAAGACCTTTCGATCAGATAATGGCGGAGAATTCACATCAAATGAATTCAAAGAGTTATGCAGAGATTCAGGGATTAAGAGGGAGTTATCCACTCCATATAATCCACAACAGAATGGGGTTGTAGAAAGGAAGAATAGAACTATCATGGAAGCTGCAAGAGCAATGCTTCATCATCAAGATCTTCCCATGCATCTATGGGTAGAAGCTGCCATAACAACGGTGTATGTATAGAACCGTACTCCACACATAGTACTTAAGAACAAGACACATGAAGAAGTCTTTTCCATCAAGAAACCAGAAGTCAACCATCCCAGAATATTTGGCTGTCTAGTGTACATACACATTCTGGAAGAAAAGAGGACAAAGTTAGATCCTTCGGGAAAGAAGGGTATATTTGTGGGATACTTTGAAAGCTCGAAGACTTACAGAATATACTTCCCAGGATTCAAGAAGATCGACATCAGCAGGGATGTAACATTTGACGAAGAATCAGCCTACAACAAATCTAGAAAGAGACCTGCTGAAGATCTTGAAGAATCAGAAACACCAAGAATTCATGACACAACCATGAACGAAGAAACTCAAGAAGAAGATCGAGAATTTGAAGAACCACAGGAACCTGTAGATCAACCTCAGGAGAAGAATCCTCGTAAGAGGAAACCTGCTTGGGTACGGGAAGCCATCCAAGGTGTGGAAAGATATGGGGCTTCAGAATAGAATCACAGAGAAAGAAAGAGGACTAGGTACTGTTTCGGGTATGTAGCTTTATTGTGTGACTTTATCAATAAGGAACCTTCCAACTATGAAGAAGCGGCAAAATGGAAAGAATGGAAGGATGCTATGATCGAAGAGTATCAATCGATCATGAAGAATGATGTTTGGAATGTTGTCCTAAGACCAAAAGGGAAGGCGGTTGTAACTTCCAAATGGATCTACAAGATCAAGCATGCTGCAAATGGCAGCATAGAGAAATATAAAGCAAAATTCATGGCTCATGGCTTCTCACAGAAAGAAGGAATAGATTATGAATAAACCTTTGCACCTGTAGCCAGATACATTTCCATCAGATCAGTACTTGCTCTGGCTACAGTGATGAAATGGAAGATACACCAAATGGATGTCAAGACTACTTTCTTGAATGGTGTAGTGGAAGAGGAAGTGTATGTAGAGCAGCCACTTGGTTTTGAAACACATGACAGGGAGTCTCATGTGTGTAGATTGAAGAAAGCCCTGTATGGTTTGAAATAGGCAGCTAGGACATGGTACGACATAATTGATGGCTTTCTATCCAGTTTGGGCTTTACAAAGAGTAAAGAGGATTCCAACCTTTACTACAAGGTTGAAGATGGCAACCCAGTGATGCTCCTACTGTATGTATATGATCTGTTTGTAACAGGTATGGATGGGTTGATTGCTGATACGAAGAGGAAGCTTGATACCGAGTTTGAAATGAAGTACTTGGGTATGATGCACTATTTTCTAGGCAAGGAGGTGTGGCAGAATGCAGATAAGGGAAGTATGCGGTAGAGATCCTAAAGGGATTCGGGATGATGGACTGCAAGGCCATGACCACACCTATGGCATCGAACCTGAAGCTATTGAGTGATGGTTCATCAGAAATGGTTGATGCTACGATGTATTGTCAGATGATTGGGTCCTTGATGTACCTGACAAACACAAGACCAGACATTTGCTTTGTTGTGAACACCTTGAGCTAGTTTCTGATAGATTCGAGACATGTTCACTTGATTGTTGCAAATCATATTCTGAGGTACATGAGGGGTACAATTGATTATGGGCTCAAGTATGATGCGAATCAGAAGATTAACCTGGAGGTTTATGTTGATTCAGATTGGGCAGGCAGTGCCATTGGTAGGAAGAGCACTTCAGGGTGCTACTTCAGTATGGGATCAGGTGTGATCTCTTGGTTTAGTAGGAAGCAATCCTATGTGGCACTAAGTACAGCTGAAGCATAGTATGTCGCAGCTTGTTCATCTAGTTGTGAGGCAATATGGCTAAGGAAGCTATTGTCTGATTCATTTGATCTCCAGATGGATGCTACTTGTATACATTGTGACAACCAGAGTTGCGTGAAGTTGTCAGAGAACCCAGTGTTCCATGACAAGTTGAAGCAGAGGGGAGCAGTGAAGGCACCTGGTCAGTTACCAATAGAGAGGAGCAGTGAAGCTCTAGTATGTTGCGACGGACGAACATATAGCTGATGTGTTGACAAAGCCATTGGCTAGAGTGAAGTTTGAGTACTTTAGGGAGAAGCTTGGTGTTCTCTAGATCGAGGTTCCCTCCAAAGGGAGGTGATGAGTCCGTGAGCCATTCTGACATGGTGAGAGGATTGGTTCCTTCCATGGTCAAATGTAAGGGCTAAGCCATTCTGTCATGGTGAGAGGATTGGTTCCTTCCATGTTAGATGTGAGTGTTGAGCCATTCTGATGTGACTATAAGATTGGTTCCTACATGATCAGATATAAGCGTTGAATGTCATTCTTAGAATGGAGGCACCTGGTTAGTTACCAAGAAATTAACTCAGTTTGGGACTAAGGGCCATTCTGATGTGACTATAGGATTAGTTCCTACATGATCAGATGTGTGCAGAGCCCTTTTGACATTGGTTGTTAGATGTAAGTGCAGAGCCCTTTCAACATCAAGAATTGGTTCCTTGCATGGTCAAATATAAGTGTTGAGCCTTTCTGACATTGGTTGTCAGATGTAAGTGTAGAGCCTTTCTAACATTGGTTGTCAGATGTAAGTGTAGAGCCTTTCTGACATTGGTTGTCAGATGTAAGTGCAGAGCCTTTCGGCATGGAGGATTGGTTCCTCACATGGTCGACTGTAAGTGCTGAGACTTTCTGACATTGGTTGTCATATGTGAGTGCCGGGCCTTTCTGACAGGGTTGTGGGATGTGTTCCCACATGGTCAGATGTGAGTGTTGGGCGTGACTTTCTGATATGATTATAGGATTGGTTCCTACATGATCAGATATAAGTGTTGGGCGGGCCATTTTGACTTAGGGTCAGATATAAGTGCTGGAAGAAGACCTACATGGAGGCTAGGCCTACAAACAACATGAAAAAGGGCTGGCTCTGTAGAACTTCCTATGACGAGAAGAATAAAGAGATAGCACCTGTGATGATGATCCAACAGAGATGTTCCAGATCGAGTGATGATGATCCAGATCCAGTGATGATCCAGATCCAGATGAAGATGACTTGAAGATGAATATCACTTGAAGATGAAGATGAATATGACTTGAAGATGAAGATGATGAGGACTCGATGATTATCCAGATGATACAGAGAAGAAGACTTGTGCTGATAAATTGTGTCGAGAGAATACCTTCCTAGTTAAGAGGGAGTGTCGATGTAATTGTAACTTCAGAATGTATTCACTTGTATTTCTTATGTATTGTAGCCCGATGTTTATTTCGGGATGTGTCTATAATGTACTTGAGTCATGTCATGCCCTGATGTTCCTATCGGGAGTTTCTATAATGTAAACAAGTCATGTCAAGTCAATGTGGGTAACCCTCCTATTGTTCAAGGGTTAAAGTCCCTACAGTTCCGGGGCACTAGGGTTTTTATACTCACCTAGTGAAGTTGGCCCTAGTAGGGTTTATTCAAGTCGATAATTAGTATAAATAGGGACCTAGCCTCTCTATTTATCACACACTCACTCACACTCAGTTGTAGCGCATAGCCGACGAAGAAAAATTTGCTGGGGCTAGAAAGAAAGAGGCTACTGTTGTCGGGAGATCATCTTACTGTTTTGGGTTTTACTTTTGGTGTTGATTCTATCTCTGAGGAAGTTGCGGGGTTTTCTCCATTTATGGTTTCCCTGAGGAAAAACGCTGTGTTCATTGTCTCTTGTGTTTGATTGCTTTGCTTGTTATTCTCTCAGTTAAAGATCCTAATATAATGCTAGCTTAATTTTAAAAATCTAACACATTCCTCACTTTTTCCCACTATTTTATTGATCGACTATGAGGTCGTTACCTCTTCTGAGGGTTTGTTGAAGTGGTTATGACTTAGCACAACATTTTATGTATGGAACTGGTTATCATTTAACCCCTTGATTTTGTGATCTAGTTGTGTGAGCCTATTTGGGGAGGTGTTATATCTTGAAGACCTCACTTTTGAGTTTTATGATGGGATAATTCACTTTGGACCCCACACATGCTTCTTGGAGATTGTTTTATTGCACATGATTTGAGGAATTTGTTAGTGGAGATGCTCACCTTGGAGTGCATTAATGACACATGTGTAGGTATGATATAGTCTTCCACCATTTGGAGTAGGACATTTGAGCTTTGACTTGACTCATTCACTCATTCTATGTATGTGTCCCACCTTTGGAGAGCTTGCGACATGGGGATTTGCACATGTGGTTATGCCATATGCATATTATATTATTATCTTGACTTTTACATTAGTTAGATAGATAGGAATTTTTTATGCATTCATAGATTAGATCCAAGGTTTTTTATAGATATTATTATTTAATATGGAGGTTTTGAGACCGAAACTCTATAAAAATCAATGCTCCTCCATTTGTAATGGTTGTTCATGGTTTGGAGAGGCACCTAAGCTCTTCATTTTTAGCTTGTATTGAACTTTTTCATGGGAATATAATGTTATTGAATTCTCTTATCATGTGGGTCTATCCATCTACATTTTGTTGTTGATTTACATACATTAGGGTGTATCATTTTTCTGCCATCTTAAAGCTCTCAAGTAAGGTCGTCGTCTATTGGGAAAAAAGGATTGAAACAAGTATCATTATTTCATCTTCCTTGCTCTTTCTAAATTTCAATTTTAAATTATTGTGAGGAGTCATTCAAAGGAAGGCTTCATAGTGGTTTAAATATTGAAATGGAACCACATTTAAGTTTTAGCATGTGTTTAATTGAAGTACCCCCTAAATGACCCAAAATATTATAATTTTCCCCAATTTCATCTGTTGTTCTAGTCATTTTTGTGTGTTTTTATATCAGCAGTTGCATCCATCTTTCATATGTTTACATCCCTCATAGATTTATCCTTGATCCCATATGCCCCTTGGAAATTTCAACATTAGTCTGGACCCCAACAACCTCCCTAAATTTATTCTAATGAATACAAACAAATTTTGTTTTACCAAGATACCTTTCCATATTATCTTGAAGCTAATAACCTACTATCTTAGTAATTCCACATTAGGGATAAACCCCTAATACCGAAGGAGATACTGTCAAAATAGAGAAGAGGATTGTAGAGTGACAATGGCATGCTCTTGACTTAACTTTAATCTTGTACCCTATATTCAAGATTTATATCTTGACCTAAAGAATTGCATGTAACATTTTGGCGTTATTGTCAATTAGAAAGTCCAACTTATGGATTTAGAAGTTAAGGCTTCACAACAAATTCATGAACTTAAGGTATAGGATTAGGTGTAACTTTAATATTTCTATATACTTTGTTGTGACTTTGTTAGATACTTTAACATATTTATTTAATACATGTTAATCATTTCTATTATTGTTAACTCCTTGCAAGAGTTAAATGTTTCCATGGGTTGGTAATGCAAATTTAGTTATATCTTAATAGAAGGCATTCATCATTCAAAAAATTATACAACTTAATTATTATGAGGAACATGCAATCAAATTAAGGTTTGGGATATAGGAAAATAGGGCACTAGGGAAAATGATATCAAATTTAAATGATACCCTAGAATCATAAGGCTTTCTATGAAATATTTGACAAACACATCCACCAAGACAAAATACACTTTGTGTGGAGATGACTTCAAACCCCAAAGGCAAATCAACTTTGAAAGGAACCAGTGCATCTTAGTGGGTAAATGGAGTCAGTGGTTGATAGATTTAGTTTATAATGTTGGATTTGTATACCAAATACTCAAAAGATACCTATAACTCGAATTAGCAATTAAACCCCAAGGCAGATCGACCTATAGATGGTTAAACTCAAGCAAAATTTATATAAGAAATTTAACCTAGTCTTGCTTGCCAAACAAAGTAAAGTCAATAGTGTACTCCTTGTATATATGTATATATATACCTGGAGGTGAGGAGGTGCTGATAGTGCATCGTGATGAAGGAGTAGTTATGCTCATGTGCTCATGAAGTTGGAATATTTCAGCAAGAGCGTAACATTAGTCTGGCCTGCTCCTACTTGCCCAGCATATTCCAGCAAGAAGAAGAAAACCTCCAATGAGAGAGAAATCCTATGGGGAAGGCTAGCTCTCTGTATGGGAGGATCATGGAAAGTCAATAGTGTACTCCTTGTATATATGTATATATATACATGGAGGTGAGGAGGTGCTGATAGTGCAGCGTGATGAAGGAGTAGTTATGCTCATGTGCTCATGAAGTTGGAATATTTCAGCAAGAGCGTAACATTAGTCTGGCCTGCTCCTACTTGCTCAGCCTATTCCGGCAAGAAGAAGAAAACCTATAGTGAGAGAGAAAGCCTACGGGGAAGGCTAGCTCTCTGTATGGGAGGATCATGGATGGATTGAAAGAGCAGAGGCGAGGAGGTGCTGATAGTGCAGCGTGATGAAGGAGTAGTTATGCTCATGTGCTCATGAAGTTGGAATATTTTAGCAAGAGCGTAACATTAGTCTAGCCTGCTCCTACTTGCTCAGCCTATTCCGGCAAGAAGAAGAAAACCTCCAGTGAGAGAGAAAGCCTATGGGGAGGATCATGGATGATGAGATTGCTCATCCTATTCCGGTAAGAAGAAGAAAAACTCCAGTGAGAGAGAAATCCTATGGGGAGGATCATGGATGAGAGAGAGAGAGAGAGAGAGAGAGAGAGAGAGAGAGAGAGCAAGCGAGCAGGAGAGAGAGAGGGAGAGAGAGGGAGAGAGAGGGAGAGAGCGAGAGAGAGAGAGAGAG
>LPNX010750625.1:423852-466955 GCA_001517045.1 Pseudotsuga menziesii
GGAGCATCCTCTTATATAATGAGGAGCTTTCTTATTTGCATAAATAAACATAATTAATTAATAAACCTTATTTATCCTTTCTTCATATTCTCCATGCTGCCCAATTTCTCCCTGTTTAGATTTGGAAGTGTCCCGGCTTCCATGAGAAGGTGAGGAAACATTATGTGCAAGACTTCAGCTGTGATCCACTTTGCCTGAGCTGGGGTTTGTCCTTGACGAGCCACCAGATAAGAAATGTATATCCGGTGCCTTGTAGAATGGGTCTTAGTTTCCAGGAGAGTGTCTTTGGCTAAGGGGAGTTGGAAGTCTGGAATGTTGTCAATTGGATGAGTAATGATGACTGGTTCTTCTAGTAGGGGGGGCTCAAACAACTTTAGATGATTGACATTAATGACATTGTGGATTCCCAGTTGTGGTGGAAGATCCAATCTGTAAGCATTTTCTCCAATTTTGTCAAGGATACTATAAGGGCCATATCTTATTGGCAGGAGCTTGTGATGCTGGCCATTGAAGTATTTTTTATCCAAGTGTAACTATACTTTATCTCCAGGTTGAAAGGCCAGGAACTTCCTTTGTTTGTCATGGCGTTGCTTGGCCTGATCTTGAGCTGCTTTGAGTGCTACTGTGACTGCAGTGTGGCATTGTGAAATTTGTTGTAGAAATCGTTGAGCTGAGATTTGTTCCTTCTGTTGGTGCACGGTACCTTAAGGAGCTAAAGTGAGTGGGAGCTCTGCTGGAGATGCTGGTTGGAAGCCCAAGTAGACTTCAAAAGGAGAAAACCTGGTAGAGGAATGTGTGGCCTTGTTGTAGCTATGCTGGAGGATGTGCAAATAATTGTCCCATTGTTTGCTGCATCCAAAGCGAGTTCTAAGAGCATGAACCAAGACCCTATTCACCACTTCTATTTGGCCATCCGTTTGAGGATGGAATGCTTTGGAAAACTTGAGTTTGCACCCTAGTAGCGCCCAGATTGTCTTCCAGAATGTGCTTAGGAATCGAGAATCTCTATCTGATATGATAGTGCTTGGTAGGCCAAAATGTGGCCAAACATGCCAGAAGTATAACTCTGTTGTTTGTGTTGCTGTTGTAGTTTTTGTGCATGGAGTAAAAAGTGTCATTTTGCTGAAGCAACATAACACTACCCAGATTGTATCATGTTTCTTTTGGGTGGTTGGGAGTCCACTGAGAAATTCCATGGAGATTGACTCCCAAGGTCGTGAAGGAACAAGCAATGGCTGATATAAGCCATGTTTTCGGTTGGATGGCTTGGATTGGGAGCATAATGCACAAGCTCGGATAAATTTCTCAACTTGGGGATGCATGGAAGGCCAATGGAAATGGAATTGCAGATTTTGGATGGTATTTGTGGTACCGAAGTGGCCACCATAGGCTGAAGCATGCACCTCCTTGACGAGCAAGAGGCATTTCCATGAGTGTGGAACACATAGCAAATTGAATTTATAAATCCAACCATCTCGGATAGTGTATTCTAGGAAGGGGGTCTGATTGATCTCTATGGGTCTGTGCAAGGCTATCCAAATCTTTTGAAATTCCAGGTCGGTAGCATATTGGTCCTTCCATGTGTCATAGTTGGTACAACGCACCTCTAGAATGGAGAGGACTGTAGTAGGTGGTCGACTGAGTAAATCAACCATCTTATTCGAAGTGCCTTTCTTATATCGGATGACCAAGTGAAACTGCTGAATGTAGGAGGCCCATTTAAGGTGCCTTTGTTCATGAATCTTTGACTGTGAATTGATGAAAATCAAAGGATGGTGGTCTGTATGCAAGATGGTTTCTTTACCGAGCAAATAATATCTCCATTGCTTGAGGGCTTGAACTAGGCTGTAAAACTCTTTGTCATAGGTGCTATAGTTCATCTTGGCCTGGGAAAGAGTTTCAGAGTGATAAGAAATGGGGTGGCCTCCCTGTTTAAGCACGACCCCAATAGCATATTGTGAGGCATTAGACTCAATCTCAAAAGGTTGAGAGGGATCCGGCAGATGTAAAACCAGTGATGAGCATAGGGATTCCTTGAGCTGAGTAAAATGACTAGTGGCTTCATTAGTCCAATTAAGTGTTGAAGTAATATTAGAAAGCTGATGTAAAGAATGAGCAATCTGAGAAAAGTGCAGAATGAACTTACGATAGAAATTTATTCCACCCAGAAATATTTTGAGCTCACTCACTGAAGAAGGGAGTGGCCATTGCTTCAATGCTTTGATACGGGTTGGATCTGGTTGAATGCCTTCCGAATCGACCACAAATCCTAGATATGGAACTGTATTCTGACCAAAATATGACTTCTTTTCTTTTACCTACAACTTGTTGGCTCAAAGGATTTGGAGAATTTGTCGGACATGCTGCATGTGTGCATCCCATGTATGGCTGAAGATGAGAATGTCATCTAAGTAGATGATCGCCATGCGGCCCAAATGTGGTCTAAAAATGTCATTGATGAGCCTCATAAATGTTGTTGGAGCATTGGTGAGGCCGAAGGGCATGACTTTCCATTCATAAAGACCAAATTTTGTCTTAAATGTTGTCTTCCATACATCCTTTGGGTTCATTCGAACCTGATGGTAACCAAATGTCAGATCTAGTTTGGTGAACCATTTTGCTCCTTTGAGGGTATTGAGTAACTCCTCAATTCAGGGTAGTGGGTAACGGTTTTTGACAGTAGCTTTATTGAGGGCCCAGTAATCAGTGACAAGGAACATGTCTGGGGTATCTCATTTGGGAATAACAAATGTGGGAGATGCGCAAGGAGAAGAAGAGGGTTGGATATGACTGGAGTTAATGAGTTCTGTAAATTGTTTTTCCATTTCCTCCATTTCTATGGGGGCCAACCAGTAAGTGGGGGCATTAGGTAAGGCATATCCAGGGATGAGATGGATTGAATGGTCTATGTGCCTGGAGGGGGGGGAGGTCCGTAGGAGGTTGAAATACATTGGCAAATTCTTTGAGTAAGGGATTCATGGCTTCAGGAACAGGATGAGTGGTATTGTTTGGCAGTACAGGCCACACCAAACAGAGAGATATACACTGATTAAGTTGGACATGTGGGGTTTTCTCGGTAGTAGAAGGGGTTTTTGGTGTTGCTGCTATTAATATATAGGTGTGGCCATCTTTTGAAAGCTTATATTGGCGAGCTTTGGCTAGATAGATAGCATTTCTTTGTGATTGGTAGGGTATTCCTATAAGTAAATCTGAACAATCCAAGGGGGAAACATCATAGAGAACAATGTCTTTGAATTGGCCTATAACAAAGGTGACAAGGCATCGCTCAGATACTAGGAGGCGAGGACCATCCTTCTGAACCCATCCAAGCTGATAGGGGTGTGGGTGTGGAGTAGTAACCAGGTTAAGGTGGTTGACTAGGGCTTGAGATACCAAATTCTTCTGGCTGCCATTGTCCATAATCAGTAAGGCTAAAGAATTTTTTATTTGGCAATTATGAGTGAAAATTGGTTGGGTTGAGGAGTTTGAATCATCATGGGTCATTAGGATCAAAGAGGGATCCACTGCTGTGGGATTATCTAGAGCGACTTCTTCAGTGTCCTTAGCTGGTGGAGTATTAATGAGCTCTGTGAGTAAGGCTTTGTTAATCTTTAGATTTTGGAGGGTTCGAAAATCTGAGGAGTTGTGTGAGGTATCCTTATGGAATGAACACCAAGGTGTTCTTGTATTTGTATGGCTAACAGGATTTTGAGGTCAAGTAGGTGGAAAACAAGCTGAAGAGTTGGAGATGGTTGTTTGAGAGGGAGAGGCATTAGGGTTGGGGCAGTATTGAGGAGTATGACCCCTAGGAGCAATCTTTCTTTCAATAGCCAATGCTCTCTGAAAAACTTTATCTAATGTTGGATTTTTGAACAGCTCTACCTCTCTACGGAACTGCATCAATAAACTAGCGATAAATTTAAGAATGAGTACCTCTTCCAAGTCTGGAATGTGGAGTTGTAGGTACAATTTGCAAAAGAAGTCGATGTAACCTTGAATGCTTTGTGAAGGAAGTTGTCTGATTTGATGCCATCTCATCCATAGAGGTTGTACATACCATGGTTGGTAGAAGTGGGTTCTCAATGCATCAAAAAGTTGAGCCCAAGTTCTGATGGGTGTGGAGGATGAAGTTCCTGGAGTAGTTTCAAGTTCCACCACGAATGTGGTCTTTTCTTACTCAGTGTCCCACAGGTTTATGCAAGGCCTTCAAGTTGTAAGGAGGCAATTTGAAGCTTTCTCTCCTCAATGAGTCCTATGGATGTGTTAAAGTAGGTGGAGAGGCTAATAATCCATGAATCAACAGCTTCTCCATTGGTTTGCCGCGCAAACTTAGGGAGTTGTATTCTAGTGTCCAATCAGAATGGGTCTGGATTGGACTGTTGTTGCATCCTCAACAACTCATTGAGTACGGAAGCAAGATCTTGAACTGGATTTGAAGTATTGGAATCTGATTCTACTACCAAGGGATCTCTTTGAGGAGGCATGGTGAGGCTAACTGAAGATCGAAACCAATGTAGGTGGTAAGAAAAACCTGAAATAGAGCAAAGGAGCTGTAGTTCTAGAGGGAGATATCTGTATTGTTATAGATATGTGAACCTCCTCTCTATTGTAGCTAAGATCTATGCGCCCTTGGGGCTATGAGATCTGTGTATTCACTTGCATTCATCAACATGGAGGCTGGTGAAATCTGGAATGTTTCATTAAAAATACCCCCAAAAAATTTGTTGGAGCCCATAGTCAAGATCTTAAGGCTCTGATACCATTTGATCTACCGCGCACTTATTTTCTAGGGTGTATTCAATGAAGCACGGGCTGAACCAGCATTGTTCCAGCTGAAGACAATGCTCAGCTCTGGTAGATGCACAGAGGTAAAAAGGAATGCACAGAAGGTGTAGCTATGCATGCCCTGGAGGTGAGGAGGTGCTGACAGTGCAGCGTGATGAAGGAGTAGTTATGAAGTTGGAATATTTCAACAAGAGCGTAACATTATTCTGGTTTGCTCCTACTTGCTCAGCATATTCCGGCAAGAAGAAGAAAACCTATGGGGAAGGCTAGCTCTCTGTATGGGAGGATCACGAATGGATTGAAAGACCAGAGGCTACCATGAATGAGGCGCTCTGGCTGCTTCATGCTAAAACCCTAAAAACAAGACAAATAAGCAAATATGAAACATAGAGAGAGAGAGAGAGAGAGAGAGAGAGAGAGAGAGAGAGACGTGTTTCAGCAAAAACCAAGAAGAAGTTTTTTATTAGGGAGCATCCTCTTATATAATGAGGAGCTTTATTATTTGCATAAATAAACATAATTAATTAATAAACCTAATTTATCCTCTCTTCATATTCTCCACGTTGCCCAGAGAGAGAGAGAGGGATATTTTTTCTCATGAAAAAAACTCTTATTCTCATACAATAAACCTAAACTCTCTGCTAGGGGCTTACATAATAGCTTCAACAGCTATACAATTCTACCTATAGAAGGCCTCCATTACTTTCTCCAACTAAGGCATCTTCCTTACCAAACAAAAATTTATACAAAAAGGATGAGAGTTGCTAATCAAAAGACAAATCCATTACATTCACTGTTCAAAGTAAAAAATGTAATTCTAATTTTTCCATCACTAATATCCTAAAGGAGAGCATCTCGGGTTCCACTGCTAATGCAAGCTTGGATAACTAATCAACTTCGTAGTTCAACTCTCTATAAACATGGGTAAAAGAAGTGAATCTGAAATCCTGAAGAAGAACTCGAATTGTAGAGAGAAGATGTTGCAGATGTGGAGCAAAGATCCAAATTTTGTTAGATGCCTAGTATATTACCATTTTTTAGTCATCGAATAGTTGACTACCAGAGACTTCCTTGATGATTTCAACTTTTAAAACTACCCATAAGGAGGTCAACTCCGGTTTATTGTTAGTGAAATGTCCTAGACCATAATGAATCCTAAATTTTATAGATTATGATAAGAAGGGCATCACCCTCGAACCTCCAAGGGGTGGTTCCCCCACCTATTGTTGTATTCATAACTTCGAAATATATTATGATGTATATTATTATTATATATTGTTGTACCCCAATTGGAGATGTGTTTCCCTCCTTTCGAGATGTCATTATTGTCTATGGTTATTGAGGTAAACCCTCCAATGTAAGTCAGGGCAGTAGTCCCCAAGTTGAATATAATAAAATGTATTTTTGAGTATCCCTAGGTGAATTCGGCCTTGTTAGGGTAAGAGGTCAGCCCAGTCATGTTATTAGGTCAGTTGCTTTAAGGGTATAAATAGGGAGGCACCCTCCCTCATTTATACACACATGCACTCACTCATGAAGTTCACATGAGGAGATAGAGAGAGAGAGAGAAGAACAAGGAGGAGAGAGATAGAGTTGCAGAAGACTTCTTATACTTGGGTTTTTCCATCTTGTGATATTGTCTTAGTGACGGAACTATTACGAGGAAGTTTGTGTGGTTTTCTCCTTTAATGTTTCCTTGAGGAAAATATTTGTGTCTTGTGTATCTGTTCTATCTTATGCATATTGTGTGCTTATTATTCTTTCATATAAATATCCTAATTAATTTGAATTAGATTAGAAAAACTAACATAGTATCAAAGCCTCTCTAAAAGAAGGAATTATGCAATAACGAAAACTAGGGGTTCCTAGTTCAAGGTCTTCTCTCCACAGATCATCAAGAAAAAGGTCTAGGCTAACTTGCTCTAGGAGGCGACATCTTTTGGTGGAAGTTAAATCAAATTTGAAGAAGTTTCATTTTTTACCTAGACACTAGTGTTGAGACAAATTAGGGCATCAAGTTTCAGAGGCTTCCCACCTCATCTTTTAGAAAAGGACCTTACTACGTAACTCGCCTCAAGGAGGTGCATCTTTCTATTCAAACAGAATTCCAAAATTTCAAGTTTGGGAAATTAGGGTTTCTATAACAAAACCTAGGTCATCCACCTCTGAAACCAGGTCAGACACCTCAAATTGGTAAGATATAAATCTATGTTATTTCCATTTAAGGTTCTCATTTCAAAATGGCTCATCATACCCAGCTTGAGGAGAAGCTTGGGGGAGATAACAACTTTAGAGCATGGAAGTGTAGGAACTCCCCGGACCTTAAAGAAAATGATTTGGATTAGTATATTAGTATGGAAGTTCCAGAACCAGAGGGAGATGAGGCTAAGGCTATCCATAAGAATAACATGGTCAAACGCAAGAAAATCATTGTAGATTCTATTAAGGATCATCTCATCCCCCATGTGTCATCATTGAAGACATCGAAGGAAGTGTTTAGTGCTTTGACAAAGATATTCAAAGGAAAGAACATCAATTGAAAGATGACATTGAGGAACCAGTTGAAGAAAGTGAAGATACAAAACTCAGAGACCACGCAATCCTACTTCATAAGGGTTGCTCAGATCAAGGAACAACTTGAAGCAGTTGAAGAGAATGTAGAAGAAGGAGAAATTGTTATGACCACCTTGAATGGTCTCCCTATATCATGGGATTCATTCATTCAAGTAATATGTGCCAGAATAAGGTTGAACAGTTTCAATGGACTATGGGAAGATTGCACACAAGAAGAAGCTCGGCTCATAACAAGAGGAAGAGAATATGGGAGAAACTAAATATCAAGCTCTCACAGTTCACACTATAAGGTATCACAAAAAGAAGGAGGATTTCCATCACAACAAAAGGGAGGACCATCATCACAAAAGGAAAAAGAAGTTCAGAAGAGATCCTTCCAACATTCGATGCTACACTTGTGATGAGAAGGGGCATTACTCCAGATATTTTCCTTGAAACAGAGGCTCCTTAAACAAGAATTCAAATAAGAGGACTTAAAGAAGAAACTGATTCTTTAAGTGATGGAGAATATGTCCTAATCTTAGCACTCACGAGAAATAAAAGGAATTCAAATCCTTGGTCGAAAACCACACTGAAAGGAAGATCAAGATTCTACGGTTAGATAATGGCGGAGAATTCACCTCGAAAGAATTCAAGGAACTTTGCAGAGAATCTGGATTAAGAGGGAGTTGAGCACTCCATACAATCCTCAATAGAATGGCGTTGTAGAATGAAATAACAAAACAATAATGGAAGTAGCGAAAGACATGCTACATGACTGGGATATTCGGATGCACTTATGGGAAGAAGCAGCAAGGATAGCTATGTATGTACAGAACCATACTCCTCACCAAGTACTCGATAACAAGACTTTTGAAGATGCTTTCTCAAGAGAGAAATCAAAAGTCAACCATCTCAGAATATTCGGTTTTCTAGTGTGCATATGAATTCCAAAGGAAAAGAGGACCAATATCGATCCTTTAGGAAGGAAGGGAATATTCGTAGGATATAGTGACACTTCAAAGGCCTACCAAATATACTTCCTAGGATTTAAGAAGATCGACATCAATACAGATTTAACGTTCAAGAAAGATTCAACATACTTTAGATCCATAAAACTACATATTGAAGAGATTGAAGAACCTGGATCAACCAAAGTCTGAGATACAAAAATAGAAGAAACAATTCCATGATACCATGAATATCATGACATAGTAGAACCATAAAAGCCTATAGAACCACTTCATGAAAGAACTCCCACAAGAGAAAACCAGCATGGGAACATGAGCTAATATAAGATGCAGAAAGATATGCCACTTCGGATGGGATGCATAGAGAAGAGAAAAGACCTAAACCATACAATAGTTATGTGGCCCTGCTATGTGACATCATTGATAAGGAAACTTCCAACTATGAAGAGGTTGTAGAAAAGAAAGAATGGAAGGATGCCATGATCGAGGAGTACCAGTCAATTATGAAGAATGATGTCTGGGAGATAGTTCCTAGACCAAAAGAGAATTATTTCATGACTTCAAAGTGGATATACAAGATCAAGCATGCTGCAGATGGTAGCATTGAAAAACACAAGGAAAGGTTCATGGTGTGTGGCTTCTTCCATAAAGAAGGCATATAATATGAGGAGAAATTTGCACCCGTGGCAAGATACACTTCCATCAAATCTATACTTGCATTGGTTGTAGTAATGAAATGGAAGGTAAACCAAATCGATGTCAAGACAACATTCTTGAATGGTGTAGTTGAAGCGGAAGTGTACACGGAACAACCACTGGTATTTGAGACACATGATAGAAGAACCATGTGGGAAAATTGAAGAAATCCTTGTACAGATCAAAACAAGCACCCATGACATGGTACGACAGGATGAAAAAATTCCTGATGAGATTAGGATTTACTAAGAGTAAAGAGGATTCCAACCTTTACTTCAAGGTTCAAGGCGGAAGACCAGTGATGCTCCTGCTATATGTTGATGAACTATTTCTGACAGGAGAAGATGAACTCATTGTATATATGTAAAGAGGAAGATTGCCACTAAGTTCGAGATGAAAGACATGGTTATAATGCACTATTTCTTAGGCATGGAGGTGTGGAAGAGTACAGATGTAATCTTCATTGGCCAAGGAAAGGATGTAGTGGATATTCTGAAGGGATTTCGAATGTTGGACTACAAGGAAATAGCCACACCTATGTCATCGAACTTGAAGATAATGTGTGATGCTTCATCGAATATAGTTTATGCCACAATGTATCATCAAATGATTGGTTCATTGATGTACCTGATGAATACGAGACTAAACACGTGCTTTAATGTGAACTCCTTGATATAGTTCCTGGAAGATTTGAGACATGTTCACCTGATAGGTACAAAGCATGTATTGAGGTACCTGAAGGGTACAATTGATTATGGGCTCAAGTATGATGCAATTGGGCAGGCATCACCAGTAATAGAAATAACACTTTGGGATGTTGCTTTAATTTGGGATCTAGTATGATCTCCTGGTTTAGCAGGAAGTAGTCCTACATGGCACTGAGTATGATTGAGGTAGAGTATGTTACATCATGTTCAGTTAGTTATGAGGCAGTATGGTTTCAAAACTACGATCACATTTGTTTAATCTCGAGTTCGAGGCGACTTGTATTTTTTTGCGACAACCAGAGATATGTGAATTTGTCAAAGAATTCGGTGTTTTATGACAATTGAAGCACATTGAGATCAAGTATCACTACGTCTGGGATATGGTGTAGAGAGGAGCAGTGAAGCTCTAGTACGTGGCAATGAATGAGCATATAGCCGATGTGTTGACCAAGTCGCTAACCAGAGTGAAGTTTGAATACTTCAAAGAGATACTTGGTGTCATCCAGATCGACGTCCCTAGAAAGAGGGATTGATGAGTTCTTGCATGGTGGAAGACATAGGTTGTCCTCAGACATAGGTTGTCCTCAGACATAATCAACCCTAGAATTCACCCATGTTAGAGATGACGAGATACCTAAAGACGCGGATGCACTAGAACAAGATCTCACATGGGAAGGAATATAAGTTGTCCTCAGACATAATCAGTTCTAGCGTAGAATGCAGGTTGTCCTGGGACATAATCAGTCATGTCAGGTCGTCCTCAAATGTAATTAGTCCAGGCATAGAACACATGTTATCCCTGTATGTAATGATTCTTGGAAGGTCATCCTCAGATGTAATTATTTATAGCATAGAATGCAGGTTATCCTTGAATGCAATGAGTCCTTGAGGTTGTCCTTGGACGTAATTAGTCATGACCCAACATGAAATAGGGTTGGCTCTATAGAAACTTCCTATGATGGATAGATAGAGAGATTATATTATTTAATGATTGAAAATATGAGAACTACATCAGCAACAATGATGATGATTCAACTATGATGACGTGGCCATATGTGTTGATGACTGTGGTGAGAGAATACCTTCCTAGTTAAGGAGTGTTGTTGTATTTGTAACTTTGAAAGATGTTTTGATGTATATTATTATTGTATATTGTTGTACACCCGTTGGAGATGTGTTTCCCTCTTTTCGGTATGTCATTTTTGTCAATGGTCTTTGAGGTAAACCCTCTATTGTAAGTTGGGGCAGCAGTCCCCAAGTTGAATATAATCAAATGTATTTTTGAGTCTCCTTAGGTGAATTCGTCCCTATTAGGGTAAGAGGTCATACCAGTCATGTTATTAGGTCAGTCACTTGAAGGGTATAAATAGGGATGCGCCCTCCCTCATTTATGCACACACTCACTCGCTCAAGTTTGCATGAGGAGAGAGAGAGATGCAAACGACTCCTTATACTTGAGTATTTCCATCTTGTGATATTTTCTTAGTGACTGAAGTATTTTAAGGAAGTTTGTGGGGTTTTATCCTTTATGGTTTCGCTAAGGAAAATCTTTGTGTCTTGTGTATCTAATCTATCTTATGCATCTTGTTGTGCTTTCTATTCTTTCATATAAATATCCTAATCAATTTGAATTAGATTTGAAAAACTAACACTTTCAATCTAGATTCCATTGTTAATCCTATGGGTGATATACATGTAGTTGACTCAGGGAAGGGGTGGATCTACTTTGAGTGTTGAGTGGAGGGGATAGGAAGTATTAGAGGATGGGTCAAAGAGGCCATAGCATTTATCAGTGAACATCTTAGCAAAACCCTAGCTACTTCCCTGATGGAAGCCACGAGCACAGTCGTTGCCCACATTTGCAATCAAGTAATTTGTGTTCCATTTAGAAAGTATTTCTTTGTCTTACATTGTTATGGAATTGTCACCTATTACTTTGATTTCAAGGAACTGTCATTCCGAAGAACCACCTCCTTATGTTAAACATCTTCATTCAATACTTTAAAGAGAATCATATTGTATTCCAAATGTTGGAATGTAGAAGAATCTAGGTACTAGACAATATTTTTATTTGTATTTGATAGAGCAAGGAGAACATACCTTTCCTTCACTTGAAAATCTAGTTGAAGTTGATGTTATGTTCCTGGTGTCCTTATGTCCTTATGTCCATATATGTATTATCATCTTTTTGGTATCATACACTCATAGAAGTCAACCCAAAATTCTATCCAATATAATTATCAGAAATATCACCAATGGAAGTTGGTCTAGATCGTCCAATCATCTTATTAAGAATCAATACCTCTTGGTCTTTTGGTATTAACCATGTTAGTAAATTATCCAATAGTTACAATTGATTATTTGAATTTATATCATTATTAATAAATTCAATTTTTGAAGTACCCCTTGTGAGCGAATTTGAAGGTGTGAACACAAATTACCAAGTCTTCTAGTTGTCTATGTTTCTGCTTAAGTTTTCCCTACAAGGGGATGACAAATTCACAATGATTCATTACACAATGGAATGGAAAATTCTTAACAAATCTAATGTCCAAATACGTTGATCTTTGAAGTGGCTTAATGACCACGAAAATCATCATGAGTATACTTTATTGGATGAAATAACTACATGTTAATTCAACTAAGTATATGAGAACATAGAAGGATTTATACTATAGTTACATTGCAATCTACATGTGTTTCAATTCCAATTTCTTATAATAAAATCCTTTCTTCTCTATAATCTTTATCACTTGATACCCTCTCTATATTAGTAATTTTAACATATTTTCCACAAAAAATAACTGATAAAGATAGCGAGAATTTCTTTTGTTAGAAGGTGGTGTCCATTCTAAAGAAATATTGACTTGAGAATTTCACTATCAATACTCAATCCTCCATTCATTCATATCATAACTAATACATAATTTGGGAACATGAACGGTTGAAACATATAGCCTTCTTGTAGATCCACCATTTCACTTCACATGATTCTTGTTTCTACCTAAACACCATACTCTACTAGCAAAAAATTCCAATCAACAAGCTTCTTCAATCTGTTTATGGAAAGAATTTGTGTCTTGTTGGTTCATTCAAACATAAGCACATATTTCAAATCTTATAGAAATTCCTTTTCATGAGAGAAAACTGAGAGTGGTTCCTAAGCATATTCATTATACTCCATGGATGATATATTTGACAGCTTAAAGATAACACTTTGTTCCTAGATTGCTAGAGGTTTAGGGGTATTGGCACATGTAGATCATTTGTTTTAATTGATGAAGAAGCATATCCCATAATGTTTTAAGTTTCTTAACATACACCTTTAGAATGAGAGATGTCACTCGTCATCAATTATGTGCAACACCTTCAAGGCATCTTGAGTGTGGATAATGCCTTTTACCTTGGGAATCCCATGATTTCAAAGTGTAGACAACCAATTATGGAATTTACAGAATGATTTGGTGTCCAAGATCCACATTAAACTATAACATGTGCATAAACTTTACAACTTATACAAAGTTTAACGCTTGTAGCATAAGGGTGTAAATCTAGGCATTAACACGAAACAAGGTGAAGTTTGCAAACGCCATATTGAGAGGGCATGCTGATATTTTGTGGGATTTTGTGTGGAACGAGTGACAGTAATAAGAAAAGATAAGAACTTGGAGTAATATGGTATCCAACTTTAGAGAATTTTTTGCTTGTTAATTATAAATAAGTTATTTTCAAACAGTTGCAAAACTTGCAATAGAGAGAATAGAGTGTGTAGGATTATATGGAATAATTCTAATAGAATTTCCATCTCCATGGGTCATGGTGTATGTTGGTTTGATTTGCTTTTTGTTGGGTTTTTAACAAGTGCAACACAAGCCCAGAATATTAATGATAACATGATTCTATTGCAATATTTCAATAAGCCAAAAGATGCCATGAACACCAATGTTTGCCCTAGGGGTACAAAACGCCTAAGATACCGTAGGAGGAGCATACAAATGTGCCATGTTGCATCTTGCAATTGAACTCAAATGAATGTGTATTTATACAAATACACCCATATAATGTGGGTCCAAGTGTATACACAAATTAACTTAGGTTGACACATAACTCATAATATAGGGATCCACATTAACCATAATGGAGCCACGCCAAGGGCTTCGATAATATTTACATTACCAACATTCACAAAATTTTTGACATCAAATAATGATATGCACCACCTCCTCTCTAGCCTATATGTTTCCTATATTTATTTCCAAGTTCTCTATAAGTGTCTAGTGCTTCTCTATTAGGGCATGTGTTTTATGTTTGAGCAATGTAACTTGTGACTATGGGAAGAGAATCCGTGGTGGATAAATGAAGCAAATATGGAACATTCATTTACATGTAATACCTATCTTGTTATCATTGATTATGAGAGTTTTAAATAAATATTTATTTATTCCTATATGTTTCTTACTTGTCATACATTGGTCTGCAAAGGCTTGGAGTTGCAAGAAATAACATAGTCGTAAGTTCCAGGACATAGTTGATTAATCCAACAATTCTATTATGTCGTTGTTCTTTAGTTAGCACATTATACAGTTCTAAGACATCAAAGTCGAGTCTAGATTAATGATAATTCAGTTTCTATAGAAAGGTCTAGATTAATTACTAATCTTTGTCATAGATTGTAGGTAGAGATACTTGACCCAAGAAATGGAGTAGTTTGTGGTACTTGAAAACTTGGTTCCATGGATCCCTCACAATCAGTTAATGGGCGTAGGTATGATAATGATCCTATCATAAGGTTTCATGTGTTTGGAAAAGATAGGTCCAAATTGATTTTCCTTTAATCTAACATTTTCAAGACTTAAAATATTTTTCATGTTTAGTGTTGTAAGGATGCCTTTCTCATACCAAAAAAAACATGTTTAACTTTATCGAATTGATTTTACAATTCAACGAATATGCCATGACCATTGATATTGTTTTGTGGGATTTTATAGACTACTAAAGGATTTGTAATATATTAAATGTTAACAATAGTCAAAGAAAACCCTAGCACATTGACTTGTTTTACATACTTCACATTAGTGTGAAACTACTGTGAAATGTCAAATCAAACATGAATCACTCTTTATCTTCTAGAATTTATCAATGCTAAGGAAAGACTTCCAACTACTATAAAATCAAGTTATTTGTTTATGAATTAAATTTCAGAAGTTAAAGAGCCATAAATATTTGGTTTGACATTTCATAGTAGTTTCACGCGGATGCAAAGTATGTAAAACAAGTCCATGTGAAACATGTGTTTTTTCTTGGCAATTCCCTTGTACAATTGGTTTCCCTGACATTATATATTCATCATATGTAATGTTGAGATATATTGAGATCTTTACATCCAAATTCCTAATTTTTTTTTCTCTTTACTTTGGCTTGCTTGATACTCGCTACAAAAACCTATTGAGGTCAAAATATATCATTATCAAGCTCTAAGTTTATCGATGTATAGACTCTAGTTTTCCAGATTATTTGTGCATTGTTGTCTCATTATGATTTTTTATATTCAATCCTAACATGCAAGTCAAACAAATTCCTTGAATGCAATGAGAAAGGGAATGCTATCATTATATCCTTCAAAACTAATGTTAATGTGACTTCCATGACACTTGATTCTCCAACTGGATGGAAAATACGTGATTCTAGGAGTCTATTATGTTTCCAAGTTAATGGCACTAAGAAATATGTTTCCTTTGGAGGGTAAGTTCTGTATTGTTTGTTCATCATTACAAATTATTTGTTTGCTTGAAGAAAAAAATTATCAAGCAAATACATAATAAATCAAGTATTCCCATGTTGATTTTTGGAGAAGCTTGCCTATCCCCTTTTGTGCTCTACATGATATGTTTTTCATCTCCATTATCTGTGAATTCATAAAAGGCGTGGAACTCAACCTATGGGACCTAGAAAAAAGTATCAAACCAGTAACTACAAAAGCAATATGTTATTTTTACTTTGGAACATATGTCATTTCCAGTGCTTTACAAAAAAATTCATTATAGTTGTATGCCTTCTCTTGAATTTAAATTTGCCAAAAAATTAATATTAAAATCTATAGCTCGTGAAATTATTTTTGATCCTTTGCAAAGCCTCCACAGAAAAGTATAGGTTTATTCACTCCAACTTGGATCACTGTCATGACCTAAAGAAGAATAGTATAAGATTGTAATTGGCACTAGCCAACGTTAGGTATGGAATCTTCTTCCCTTTTGAGAGTGATATGACCTATATGCTATGTCATTTTTAATGATAATAGGGCTAACAACAATATGAAAATAGTTAATTTAATCATGAATGCATGTGTCCTATATGCATTAATGTTTGATCTTTCTATATAGAATTATTGGTAAGTTTAACATTTAAGGAGCACCAACATCAACCTTTTCATGATGGTTAATATTGTAGGATTGTAAAATGCATGTTTTCATATGTTGAAGGCATATATTTACAACATACTCTGAGGAAATTTCAAATGACTTGAACTACAAGGAACCACTACTTTACCTCTTGAAATCACCATGCATTTTAGAATAGTATGCCCACTTTTATCATTATTATGTTATTAGATCTTCTAGAATAATTTATTATATGAAAGTAGGTGAGTTCTTTCCATCATTTTCTCTTAAAAAACTAAATAGCAGGAATTATTTTTCATTATTATTCACTTGCAATTTCACGTAAAACTATTGATTTTGCATTTCTCATCAATATATGACAATATACTAGGAAGATGTCACATTAGGGAGAGAAAATGAAGGTTTCTGCAAATTTGTAAACCCTTCGGGGATGCAGCTACAACCCTTGAAAACCAGTCACAACAGATAGGATTGACCACCTCCTTTCTTCTTGACCCACGATTGACGGATGGTGTACACCAATGCTGACCCGGTTGATTACGCAGAGGACCTGTGGCAAGAGGAATCGGTTTTCAGCAAACCGTCCACTCGCAGTGATAGTTGCACAATCATTTTCCAATATTGACCTAAAGGTTTTCCAGCTGGGACCTCTCCTGATCCTACAGGGTCAATGTCAATCGAGGTTAGCAATGGGATGTTGGATCTCCTGCTATGTTCACCCATTGTTTCTTCACAACTATCGCTAGTTGTTATGCCACTACATTTGACGCTCGGTGGAAGCCCTTTTTCCCCTTTATCTTCAAGTTATGAAGCAAACCTAGGGTTTAGCTAT
The DNA here is from genome assembly GCA_001517045.1 of Pseudotsuga menziesii. Lineage (NCBI taxonomy): Eukaryota > Viridiplantae > Streptophyta > Pinopsida > Pinales > Pinaceae > Pseudotsuga > Pseudotsuga menziesii. The sequence continues at coordinate 440,795 of LPNX010750625.1, forward strand.
CTTGTGAATTCTACCATTATTCACACAGAAGCGCCTAAAGACTTGAATTTGAACCCACCGATGCCACTAGAGCAGGCCCTATTCAACGACTTTCAACTTTTAGAAACAAGTTGGCTTGGATCTCTACTAGAACCCCTAGATATGTCACTCCCTTTTGCTCTAGATGGAGGGGAAAGCCATAGTCCAGAAGGTTTGATTGCCTCCTTCTTACAGCTTATCGATTTTCAAGGGTCCCTAGTCTGGATCCGATCATAGCAGTAGTGAAGACATGGAGAATTCGCAAGATGGAAAAGAAGGACTGGATCGAAAGCCTAGCATGAAAAGGAAAATAAGTGTCTAACTTTGATCAATGGGCCCTTAAACCTTATATATGGAGTTAATGTCTCTATAGGAGAAGTTGGGAACATGGTGCAAATGGCTCTGGTTGGAAAAACCATCCATAGCCCATAAGACTTATAGGTATGGGTTCGGAAAAATTGGTTGAACTTCTTACTGTACGAACCGAAAACAAGCGCCCTCTTAAAGAGATGGTTCGGCTTCAAATTCAAATTGTGGAGAGGATGTTGACAAAAATTTTGGGAAACATTGGAGCTATGGCTCCATTCCCATCATGCTCAAAAAATGGACGCCACTTTTTGAAGCAGATTATGAGAAATTGGATACTATTCCTATCTGGGTGCGTCTTTCGGGACTCCCTTGGGAATTCTGGAACTTGGATTCACTTTGGGATCTTGGGAATGCACTGGGTACTTTTTTGGAGGCAGATATTTCTTTTCATATGACTCAAAGAAAAATGGTTTCCCTCATCCTCGTCTCCCTCAACATCAGAACGGATCTTCGGGAGCATATAAATCTCATTTGGGGTCATTTTACCAAAAGGAATATTTTAGACTATGAAGGGATACCCTTCAGGTGCCATCGATGCCATGCAATGGGACACCTTGCAAAAAATTGCCAGCTGGGATTCACAAAGTTTCATTCTCATAAGAGGTGGAGTCCAAGGGTTGAAGAGGCAAAAGACAGTGACAAGAAATTTCAAAGGCAGCTAGGGGAGAGTCATACCAACCAGGAGTAAGAACCTCCCCAACGCCATCTCTCTCTAGAACAACTCACTGAGGCTCCAGACATAGTTTCAGATCAACTACTTTAGCAGGAATTGGTACAACCCATGAATAATATTTCACTCACTTCCCTAAATTATCAGATGTTAGATTTGAATATGCTTGATTTTAAGGATTTAGAATCTATGGTGCCATCTCACTCTTACTCCCTTGATGAACCTTCGGGTCCTTCACATCCTCCTTCACCTTCTGTTGCACTTCCCCTCATGTCCTCTCCTCCCTCAAAACATACCACTCCCCTCGACACCTCCTCCTCATCAAATTTCCATTTTCACCTCAGGTCAAGGTATATATTGGCTTTACCTGACCTAGCCTCTTCTATTACAGGGTTAGGAACAAACCCACGTTTACCTCCAAAGGGAAAATGTCAAGGTAGACCCTCACATTTCTCCTTTGCACGACAGAAAACACTAAGGGATCAAGCAAATGGTAAGCAAAAAACAATCTTTGGGGCACTTAGAGCAGCGCAGGCCCCATAAGGGGTTCCCAATTGAAATTTCTTTCACTAAACTGCATTGGTTTGGCAAGTACCCAGAAGAAACTTTCCCTAAAGAGGATGTCCCTGCTTCACAAAACGGATGTAATACTCCTTCAAGAGACCATGGGGATTGAATCTGAGGTCACAAACTTATTATTTTCTTTTTCAAAAAATTATTCCTTTTTAGCTCAGAGTGCAAAAGGCCACTCTGGTGGATTGGCAATTGGATCGAATCAATGTGTTGTTAAATGTTTGAATTCTTGAGGTGCCTTATTTGGTATGGGTATTCATGTGAACTAGGTTGAAGCAAATATACCCGTAAACATTCTAAATATATATGGCTTGTACATCAAAAGAGTTTCTTTCGGGGACAACCTGCACACTTCCCCCTTGTTAAAAAATGAAAACGTCTTTATGGGAGGAGACTTCAATTTTACACTAGGCACATAATAAATCTGGGGTCCAAAAGCAAGGGTGGACCCTTTGGCATATTATTTTGTCCATTTTTTACAGGCCACACAGCTCGTGGACCTTGATCCCATCAAGCTTAATCCCACTTGGAATATTCATAGAATTGGGGAAAACAGAATTGCAAAAAGACTGGATAGGTTCTTACCCACATAAAGTTTACTAGGAAAAGACCTTTTTTTTCAGACAATGGGTTCACTATGGAGGTGACTATGATTCTCTACCTATATGTATTGAAATTTTGAGAAGCCATAAAAAGTCATCCATCCCTTTAAAATTATGTGCAGCATGGATGAAAAATGAAGAAGTGATTCATTTGATCCAAACAAATTGGATTCCCTTTTTGGCCGAGGGAGACAACCATGCCACTACATATTTTGCTCAAAATATTTCCCATATAAAACATCTCCTCAAATATTGGGCTAAATCTAAAAGGGAAGCGGATGATCAGGCCCTTCTTCAGATTGAGGCAAAGTTAGATGAAATTCCAAACTCTGAAGGAGGTGGTTTTCTCTCACAAGAAGATAGAGAAACATTGGTCACACTTGAGTCTAATAGAAATAAGATTCTAACAGGAAGGGAATAATTTTGGTGGTTAAAAAGCAGAGCCATATGGCTGGCCAGTGGGGATGATAACACAAAATTATTCTAATCCTTCGCAAAGGGAAGGAAAATGCAGAACACTTATTGGAACTAAAGAATTCAAGTAATGATTTGTGTTCCTCGTTTGAATATTTGTTCGGTATCGGTAAAACATATTTTGAAACTCTCTTCAAAGCTGAGAATCATGATACAATTGCAGATTTCATATAGATCTCACAATTTTTTCTTGGTCGAATTACAGAAGAAGATAACTTGGAATTAATGGAGGAGATCTCAGACAAGGAACTGAAGGAAACACTGCACAGTTTTTAGAAGGATAAAATCCCTAGACTAGATGGATGGACCAGTGAATTTTTCTTGGTTATCTATGATACAATTGGCTTGGACCTCCTCCACTTGGTTGAATAATCTCAGGTAAATTTTTATTTGCACCTTCCCCTCAACTCGAATTTCATTTCCCTCATTCCAAAATAGAAAATACAGATTCTTTGGAAGACTTCAGACCTATTTCCCTGTGCAATATTACCTACAAAGTGGTGGAAAAAACAATTGCACAAAGATTCAAGAAGGTTCTCTAAAAAATTATCTCTCTAGAACAGTTCAAATTTCTCAAGAATAGATAGATTCATGAAGTTATAGGTGTAGCTCAAGAAGGGATGCACAGTCTAAAGCTTAAGAAGCTAAAAGGAGCAATACTTAAGATTGACCTCTCAAAGTATTTTGATAGGGTAAGTTGGCTTTAACTGAGACTCTTGCTCACTCATCTAGGATTTAATTACTCTTTTTATCAAGTGGATATTCTCATACATCGCCACTGCCTCCTTTGGCATGCTCATCAATGGATTAGCCTCCGCTTTCTTTCTCTTAGAGAGAGATCTTCTCCAAGGGTTCCCTCTTTCCACTTTGCATTTTTTACTGGTGGATGAAGGTCTTAGCAGAGCCATATTAGATGCAAAAATAAGAGGGTTGTTCGAAGGGATTAAAATAACAAATAACCTAAGTATCACTTAGCTTCTGTTCATGGATGGTATTCTTATTTTTTACAATGGTTTGATCAGGGAAGCAGAAAAGTTATCAGAAATAATGCATCTCTTCTGCAAATCCACATGAATGAAACTGAACGAGCGAAAATATACCCTATTCCCTACAAATCTGGAAGCAGATAAATTGCAAAGATTTTTCAGTTTTTTTACCTTTCATTGTCACAAATTTGGAGGAAGGACTAAAATATCTGGGTTTCAGGATAAAACAAAACTGCTATAGAAAGGAGTATTGGACTTGGATACTGGCCAAATTGGAATGTAGGTTCAATATTTGGTGCAATGGATGTCTCTCCCGAGCTGTTAGACTAGTCCTACTCAAATCGGTTCTTGAAGTTATTCTTGTTTATTGGATGGATCTCACCTGGATCCCTAAATCCATTTTGGAAAGGTCTAAAATAATATGCTAAATATTTCTATGGTATGGGGAAAAAGACCATAAGGTTCTCCTCCAGGTGAAATGGGACCAAATTGCCAGACCCAAATATCTTGGTGGATGGGGTCTCCAAAACATCTTGGCCTTTTCAAAAGCTCTAGCAGCAAATACATGTTGGTGGCTCATCTCCACAAATAGCATTTGGACTGAGGTTGTCTATAATAAATACATTTCCCTGGCCTCTATTTAGGATTGGATCATAAATGTTTTTTTCATCGCTCCCCCTTCGGGGACAATTATCTGGAAAGCCATCTGTAATGCTTTTCCTCTAATTCAAAGTGGGATTTCCTGGAAAGTTGGAAATGATTATGAGGTGCATCTTGGGGCATACCCCTAGACTGGAATCCAACTTCAACACATCCTTCAACAACATCTCATTGTTATTTTAAATCAAAAGGGTTACTTCCACCTCAATCAAATCATTGATCCAACTTCTACTAATATTTTGCATCAAGGGTGGAAAGGGTCTATAGACCTGGAACTTCTGGACCATTGGAACATAGACTAGAACATGTTCATCAATGATCTTAGAACTTCCCAAATTAGGCTCACTGGATTGCAGGATGTGATCATTTAGGAATTTGCATCACATGGTATCTACACACCCAAGACTGGATACCGACACTTAAGCTCCATTGCGCTCCAAGGATACCCCCTGTGGTGGCAGAAAGGAATTTGGAAGATAAATTGTCCATTGAAATCAATGTTGTTTATGTGGTGCACCATGGAAAATAAAATCGCAACCTGGGACATAATGAAGAATCATTTTTTGGAGGGTACAAGTTGGTGCTCTCCATACAAAACTGGGGAAGAAAACATTACACACTTGTTCATCACTTGTCCCTTCTCAACATAGATCTGGAATCATTCACAATCCCTGCTTAATATATATAAGATTGGGTTGGAAAGGCCAAACCCAAGAGGACGCTTGGAAAGCTTGGTCTACTTCAAAGAACCTTTCCCATCTAAAATCCCTGCCACTCCTACATATCTGGGGCATCTGGCTTGCTAGAAATGTAGCTATATTCTAGGACAAATCCTCCTTGCCAGAGGTAATCACAAAACAAGGATTAGACATTCTATCTTTCTTTTTGCAAACCAAAGACTCCCCAACAATCTACATTATCTCAAAATAATTGATATATTTTTCCTTTCCATGGGTCTTCTTCGGTGGAGCCTCGTAGGACCTCACTAGTAGGGGAGGAGCTACCCTTTTTCTAACTTCAGAGTCACCATTACAAAATTCAGTTGGGATTAGGAAAAGGAACAAATAATTTTTTTGAACTACTTTCTCTCAAAATCCTTCTCTGTTTTGCTTTGGAAAAAAAAATGTAGAAGACTGCAAATTTTTGGTGACTCTATGGTGGTAATAAAATGGGTGAATAAAACCCAAGAATGCAGAACTATCTCTCTTTCACCAATATTTGAAGAATTCTACGGGCTCATGGCAAATTTTGACACCATAATTTGTTGACATGTGTACAAGAAAAGAAATACAGAAGCTGACAAAATTTCAAAAAAAGGACTTATGATGGAACAGGGTGCTTGGAAGATTTTGGAGACTAATGCGGAAGATGTCTATGAATTCTATCATAGGCCTTTTATAGATCCACAACATGGCTAATTTCTCTTTAAAGGACATAGCTCTGTGTCACATCTATCTTTAGAACACAACAATATTTTTTTTTTACAAACTCAAGAAACGGAATGTCCAGACTCTTTTGTTTCTGGTTGACAAGAAAAAAACAGATTTTTTTGGCAAATGTATGCGTACATACATTTCTACAGATGTAAATCTTTTGCGATTAATAAAATTTTGGCTTTTTTTCTCCAAAAAAAAATTATGACAATATGCTAGAATGGCATTGTTTATTACAGGTCATATGAATATGTTGTGGAAGTTATTCATATCAAAGTGCATAAGGTTTTTACTTCAGTTTCTCCTAGGCCAGAGTTTCTATGACTACTTTATATTTGTCAAAGAAATAGTGTCATGCCTCATGCATCACATTTCTATTGATTGTTGTTTCCAATATCATACTTTAAAAGGTAGAAATATTGCAGCGTTGATCTGCTTGAAATGGAACTATTATTGTAACCATTGAAGTGATAACAAGTACCAAAAGAATTAACAACCCAAACAATCCTTTTTTTTTAAATCTAAGAACCGATAGGTGCTAACGAAGCAACCAATAACAAAAAAATAAGACAATAGTAATAATTGTAAAACTGAACACAATAGTTTCAACACTAAGAGCTGAAATCCCAAAATACTTTTAGGAGTAGATTTGATATCGGATGTTATAACATAAATAGAAAAAGAAATACCAACAATAACTATTAGTAACAACACCTCAATTCTCGAAATCCTTAGTGTACAAGGCTAAAACTTTCTTGTGAAGACATGGATGCCAACTTAGGCCAAATCAAAGGCAATATGGATGTTTCTATTGACCCAAATGGTGTCTTCTATACTAATTGCAATATAATTACAAAAGTTGAAATTTGGGTGTTAATATTGCTCCTCTCCGCAATTCTTAAACGACGCTAGCTCAATCAAAGAGCACATGCCTTACAAGATAGAGGTTGGTGGTTCAATTACTCTATGCCCTACCATGAATTAATAAAGGACATTGCAATGTATTTTCTGAATATACTACCAATTGAGAACAAGTAATCATTAACATAACTAAATATACTACCAATCGGCGAGAATCAATGAATACAAATGATTAAATATACTATTAGTTTATGACAATCAATAATTAAAACGACTAAATATACTACTTGTTGACAACAATCAATGACTACAACTACTAAATAAATGACCAGTTAATAGTAATCAATGGCTAAGAAAACTACTAAATATACTACCAAGTTGACGAATTAGAACAACCAATAAATGACTAAAACAATTTAGTCATAAATTTGGTCGCATTATAAGTGACTAGCAATAAACTACTAATAGTAGTGTTACCAAAATTAGTCATTTATATGCAAATTTTAGTAAATATTTTTAGTCATAAATTTCTCCTTTTTCTACTAGTTCCCATGACTAGATCTGTCAAAGAATGCCCAAGAAAAACATTCGTCGATTTGGGGATGAACCAATCTTCTTTTTTTGGTTGGCTTTGGCTCGGATTTGAACTCCTGTGTCCACTACAATACCAAAGCAATCGTAAGTTCAGTGGGAAACCTATGATTCTGAAATATTGCAGAATTGTGTATCGACCAAATACCATATATAAATGAGGAGGGGAAGGCTACGAAGCTACCTAACAATGGAACCTGGCACCAATTTTTAACTCTATGTGTCGGTGAGCGGGTGATATCATTGGAGATCATTTTTAGTTTTTTTGAAGACGTGTCCCAGATTGCATCTGCATAGGTTATAGGAAGAGAAAAGATGAGAAACAAATTCACAATCATTTCTGCATAAATTACATCTACTCTATCCAATCCATCCATGCTTTTGTAGGTTATCCCATCTTAGAAGCTTTTTTTTTACTAAAACGGTTATAGGCCTTTTATATTAATCTTCTGGCTAAATAGCTGCCAGTAGCGTTACACACAGTGATTCTGATCCGACATATGCATAATGTCTAGAGATACGGGCATAGTTATAATAGCTGAGCCCTTTACAAAAGTTCTGGAATTTACTAAACAGACGTAGAAATTCATGGTAGCATATACATAGTTAGAGCAACTAGCGTAGTAGAGGGAAAACCAAGCAAAGAGGAGGGAGTTCAGCGTTCTATTTTTGGAGTCTTTCCATGCTCCTTGAGGATTTATTCTACCTTCTTTTCCAACTCTACCAGCCGGTTTCCAATTCCCCTGAGACGTTTTCCAGATCCTTCATACACGTCATATTGTCTTCGAATATTTCCTCCCTCAGCTCTTTGAGTTCCTGGTTCATGCACTCCCATCGACTAGTTCCAGTTTTTTGCATTCTGATCTGCTTGCTCTCCAGCTTGTGAACTGTAGTCTTCAATTCATCCAGGTCGGTCTGAATTTGAAAGAGTCGTGCCTTTAAGTTGGAGGACGAGCTTACTGCCATTGCTAAACTTGATCTGCACCCCTCCACTTCCCTTGCGTGCGTTCTGTGAGCTGCCTAGCGCCTCCTTCAATGATTGACAGAGCCGATTGAAGATAACAATGGGAGGATGCTTCCTGATATAGGCTCGATCCTTAGTTTTCTTCAGATTCTTGGAATGATTTTTATCGATTGCCTTAGATCTTCCTTGCTGGGACCAATTCTCTCTAGAGGACGACGATTGGAGGCCGTTCCCATTGATCTTAGGGCCGGTACTTGGTGAGCATGGGCCATGTGACATGCTCTGACCAAAATTTGTCTTGGCCCTTTACGTTCTCCTCCTCGATTGCCTCAGTCTGCATGCCGGCGATTGGGAATCTTCACTTTCAGAAATCGAATTGCTCTTTTTCCTGTACAGGGCAGATCTAGTACTCATTTCTCCACTGTCACTAGGGGATGGGCACGTGATTTTCAATTCCATTAACCACAATAACTCCCTTGCTCAAGGAGGATCCAATATTGGCTTCATGATCGCGATTTGGTTGAGATTCCGAAGGACATGGTAGCACTTTACTTCTTCGAAAGCTTTCATCCGCGTTATGACTTTCCGGTGGTAGTGGGCCAATTCCATGCTATTAGGGGCCTTCTTCAGATTAAGAGCCTGAATGATGATTCGGGAATCACTAATGATAGCTAGCTTCTTAATGGATAGAATTCTAGCTTGATTCAGACCTTGCCAAATGGCGAGAATTTCAGTAGTGTTATTAGTTTTTTGACCCAACTCCCAAGCGAAGTTGAGGACAATTTACCCTGTGTAGTCTAGCAGGACTCCTCCACTTCCTGCAGGTCCAGGATTCCCTTTTGAGGCCCCATCCACATGCAGAATATGCTCATTCAGAGAGGATCTCCATTTTATAAACTCTTGCTCCTCTAACCTGATTTCCCACGGAGAGTGATGCTTAGTAGAGTTCTTGGTTCTGGTAAGAAGGGAGGGGTCTAGGCCTTGGAACCAGCTGTACTCCTCTTTGTCAAGGGTAGCTTCATTGGTGATTTTTATATTTGAGGCTACCAGATCTCCTATCAATGCCTTAACTTTGATTGCAACTTGGCTCGATGTACCTGCTATTTCCCTAAAAATTCTATTATTACGTTCCAGCCACAATTTCCAGCAGAGGATTTTTGGAACCCACATCCAGCAATGCTTTAACAACTTCAACCTGGAGAAGGAAAAGGGAGCATAGTCGGACCAGAGGGAAAACAAGGAGGAGATGGAAGGAGGGAGAGACAGATTCAATTGAGCAAGACGGATATTCCAGATTTCTAGGGAAAAGGGACACTGAAGAAAAAGATGGAACGAGTTTTCCTCATGGCAGGCACAAAGAGGGCATCTTGAGGGCCCTTCCCAACCTCTTTTTAAGAGGTTGTCCCAGGTTATAACACTGTCATGCAGGAGGGACCAGCAAAAGAGATCTATTTTGGGGAGGGAGGGATGGAGCCAAAGTTTTTTCCACACAGAGGGATCTAGGGCAGCCCAAGGAATGGCTTTTAGGGCTGCATATCCAGCAGCAGCAGAGTAAAGCCCAGAGGAGGAGCCCCATCCTCTTTTGTCCTTCAACTTAGAAGAAGTGGAGGAAATACCTTGAAGAACATCTAAGAGGGAGTGAGCTTCATTTTCTAGATCTTGCGGGACAACCCCCAGGTCCCACTTGTTCCAAGAGTCATCCGGGCCCCATCTAGATAAGTCCCAAAGGGTGAATTTGTTGTTCACATGAAGCCAGTTTTTGATGTTCTCCATTCCCTCCAAAGCTTTTAAAGGGGATTGTCCAAGAATGGAGTCATCCCATAACTTGATTTTGGAGCCATTTCTTGGAATCCAAGTGAGATTGGAGGTGATCATATCAAGGGATTTAAGACAAAGAGAGAGAATAGGAGAACCTTTCCTAGTTCCGGGGGGACGATCCAAGCACCACTCTTTGTGACCACTGAAATATTTTGTTCTTAGGGCTTTGGAGCTCTAAGTTGTTTTACCCCTTATCATTTTCCAAAGGATCTTGCCACCCATGGCCAGATTCTGAGTGGCCACATCTCTGATTTGCAGCCCTCCTTCCCATTTAGGGGCTTTTACCTTATCCCAGTTGACTAGATGCATTTTCCTTCCTTTATTCCTTCCCCCTTCCCAAAGGAATTTTCTCAAAAAATTATCAATATCTTTAACAATTCCTTTCGGGGCTAAGAGGATCGAAGCCTGGTAGACAGGAAGGGAGGTTAGGACTGAGTTAATAAGAAAAGTTTTACCTGCTTTGTTTAGCTAGGAAGCCCCCCATGACATTATTTTGGTCTTGAATTTGTCCACCATCAACATCCAAAGGCTCTTTCTGGGAGCTGCTTTTACAAGCGAAATTCCAAGATACTTTATGGAGTCCCACGTGAAAGTCCCTTCCATTTCCAACATCCTTGATATACCTGTCATTTCTATGGGGGGGCAATTCCAGCCATAGATTTTGCTTTTCCTCAAACTGATTTCGCTGCCTGAGACATCAGTGTAAGCATCTAGCTCTTTCTTGAAGGATCTAGTCGTGGTGAGATTAGCCTGACCCAAGAGAAGGGTATCGTCGGCAAATTGAGCATGGTTAATTCTCTTCACTCTGGGGGTGATTATGAGCCCCATTAGCGAGCACTGCTGGAGGCTCTTGTTCAGCTGGAAGCTAAGGACCGATGCTTGAATGACATAGAGCAATGGGGACAGAGGACAGCCCTACCTTAGACCCCTAGAGGCGTGGAAAAAATTTTTCGGTCTCCCGTTTACCAAGGGGGCAATCCAAGGTCCCGAGATATAGGCTCTTATCCAACTAATTAACTGGGGATGGAAACCCAATTTGAGCATAACAGGAAAGAGAAAATTCAACCGAACTTTATCAAAGACATTAGCAAGATCAAGTTTGACTATCATACCTTTCTCCTTCCTTTGGCAGCTTGAGTGAATTGCCTCTTGAACCAGAATGATATTGTCTTGAATTTGTCTATCCTAGTTGAAGCCCCCCTGGTTCTCTGGAATGATCTTGGGGAGGACTTTTTTTATTCTGTTTGCAATAACTTTGGTGATGATTTTGTACCTCGTGTTGCAGAGCGAGATAGGGCAGAATTTGGAGAAGCTTTGGGCGCCTTTCTCTTTGGGGATTAACGCAAGAAAGGAGGAGTTGGTGTTCCCTCCTATTTTGCTGCAATTTTGGGATTTCCTGACTATTTTGACCAGATCCTTCTGGATAATATCCCAGTATGCTGTGTAAAATCTGGCCATGAAACCGTCAGGCCCTGGAGCTTTGTCAGGGTTCATTCCATGAAGGGATTTGCTTATCTCTTCAGTCGTTATGGGGGAAATCCTCTTTTGGTTATCTTCCTCATTGACTAGTGTGGGGATCACAGTCAAAGGGTAGCGATCCAGACGTGGAGAATTTCCCATTTCTTCTGTGAACAGATCTTTGTAGAAAGAGTGGGCAACGTGTTTGATCTCTTCAAAATTATTGAAAGTTTGGTCCTGAAAGTGGATTTCTCTAATGCTGTTGTGATTCTTCCGAGCTTCTGCCTGCTTGTGGAAGAACGAAGTATTTTTGTCACCTTCTTTGAGCCAAAGACAACGCACCTTTATTCACCAATATTGCTCTTCTCTTCTCAGCGCTTTATGAAGGGCCTTTTGCAGATCGATTCCAGCATTGAGCAGCTCCGGGGTGATCGTGGCATCCTCCATAAGCAGCTGGTGGTTGCCTAGATCGCGTTGGGCTTTTTTCCTTTCGAGGATAGGGGAGGGCTGGATCTTAGCCCAATTTTTAAGGGCTGCTTTGAGCCTTCTCAACTTTTCTTCCCAAATGAAGAAAGGTGACCTAGAAACAGATTTTTGCCAAGTTTCCGAGACCAGATCGAAGAAGCCATCCATGGAAACCCAAAGGGGGCTGAAGCGGAAGGGGATAGGGCCCAGGTTTTCTCCAGGGGTCAAGGAAAGGGAGATAGGCTTGTGATCTAAGGTGCAAGCCTGGAGGATTTCAGAGTTTGTGAAAAGACCAAGAGTCAGGAAGGAAGTGTGAACAAGGAAACGATCCAAGCGGGCAGCAATGTGCCCCGGTCCCACTCTTTTATTAGTCCAGGTGAACTTACCTTTACTGGGTTTGATATCCTCTAGATCGCAGTCCATAATGATGTCTTCTACCCACTCCTGAGCTGGGTCTCTTACAGGTGAGCCTCCTTTTTTTTCTAAGAGGGCAAGAGTTACATTCATATCTCCAGTGAGGACAAGATTGTCATGCTGGTTAGTGGTCAGGAAGGAATTCAGCGATTCCCAACACTCTCTTTTTTTCGAAAGGAGAACCGGGGCGTAGATGTTGAAGAGGCTAATCTGATGCCCCGTGTCTCGGTGCTGCAATTTCGTGAACAGCTAGTGGATGGTGCTATAGTCCTCTAGTAGATCTAGTGTAGTGGAGTTCCAGAAGGTGGCTAGACCTCCTGAGGCTCCACTAGCACTGACTGCTCTACCTTCTCCTTTTTTCCAAAACTTTTTGCTGGCCTGGATGGTCTCAGGCTCCTCCATTTTCGTCTCCTGGATCAGAAGTATCTCCGAGGAATTCATTCTAACTAGATCTTTGATTGCTTCTTATTTAGACTTACTTCCCATCCCTCTGCAATTCCAGGAGACGAACTGCATTAGGATCCGGAGGGGGGGGGGTGGCTCCTTTCGAAGCCTTGCCTTTCTTTGAAGATCTATTTTCCATCATATCCGGGATGGTTTGCTGGACCCCTGCTGTAACGTCCATGTACAATTTCTCCTCCCTTTTTTTTCCGTTCTGGTTTCCTTCCTCTTGGAGTCTTTTCAGGGGTTCCAACCGAGCTGCTGGTCTCTATGGCCCCCTCGTCAGATTCAGCTCCGAGTTCAGATCCTATGGTGGTATGCTCATCATCCGATTTCAAAGATTCTTTTGCTGAAGGAACGTTCTTTTCCTTAGCCAGATTTTCTGAAGGAGACGTGGATTGGGAAACTATCTCTATGAGTTCGTTCACAGGTTCATTTGATGTTGCTGCAGCTTCTTTCAAGGGCTCCTTCAGAGGACTTGACTTCACCAGTGGTTGTTCCTTCGTCTGTTCAGATCTTGGATCTTTGGTTTTTGGGGCTGCTTTGCTTTTCTTAACCTTTTCCCATCCTTCAGTTTCTTCCTTCTCTGGGGTTTGGATCTTTGGACAGTTCCTCTGAAAGTGCCTGTGTTCTTGGCAGGATTTGCATTTAAATGGGAGGTGTTCGTAGTCCACTTTATGATAATGAGTCCAGGTGCCCACCGTTAGCTTCACTGCCTCCGGAAGTCCTACCTCCAGGTCCACTTCAACACATACCCTAGCACAGTTGTAATTGGACTTGTTGTCTGCCTTATCAACGAACTTCCCTATTGCATTTCCTATCATTTGCAGCGCTTCATAGTTCCAGCAGTAGACCGGCAGGTTGGGGAGCTTGACCCATACTGGAAACTCCTTGGGAAATTCCACCGTGGGATCAAAATCTAGAGTCCAGCGGTTCAGATACAGCCCCTGGGTTCCCATAAAATATGGGCCATTTTTGAAAAATGCGATCCTTATCCTCCTTATTGATAAATTCAAAAAGAAAGTAGCCACTGCTCAGGGGGTAGCAGGTGACTCCTTGCTTGAGATGCGGCTTCCAATTTCTTTGAATCCAGTCGTCGGTGGTTCTTGCTGAGGGCCAGAGCCCCATGAACTAGCCTACTAGGCCTCTCTCTGACAGAGCAAGGGAAATCTTTACCGAGGTCGTGTCTGGCAAGGCGATTTCAGGGATTTCTTCAAGATTTTTTATAAATTTCGGGACCGAGAATGGATTTTTCCTCTTGCCTCCGCTGGCGACCAGCCTCTTGAACGCGTCCATCTCTACGTACGGGGGGGGGGGGGGGGGGGGGGGGGGGGATCCCCACCCCCAAGGGTGACCATTGCTTGCTGCCTGAATGTAACCCTAGCTCTCTAGCTCGCGCACGCGATCGCTCCATCTTGCAAGCACGCTTTTTGATAATAATAGAAATTTAAACCATTCTTAGAAGCTTATTACTTAAAGCTATCCAAAGAGTAATTTTTGTCATTAAAATTCCTGGGACCTTCAAACTACAGCACACCACCACAATTTTCCACCTATGAACGACTGAAAAATAGAATCCTCATCGCTTACTTTGGATGAATATTCACCTAAAGAAGGGTACTTGGTCTAGGCTATGTGATCTAGTTCATCGGGATTCAAATGCACAAATTTAGAGACTAATTTATTCACAAACTGATATTATTCCCGCTTGTTGACTCACCCCCAATCCCAATATATTGGGGATATTTCCATCCACATTGTCCTCAAATCTAGGGACTTTGAGCTTGGGCATCAACCAATTCTCCAATACTTTAAACCTGAGCTGAGCTAATGTGTCCGAGAAGAGCTTGTAATCATTTTTGGTTCCGAATCATGGGTATTTCCCAACTTTAACATTTTTTTTGTCTCCAATTCTCGATGCCATCCAATTTCCACCAATAAGAAGGATTGAACAAGAGCCTTCCATGCAATTGAGCCATTTTTATGAGACTTGATTGGATTTTAAGCCATTCAACAATGGATGGCCCTAAGCAATATTTTAAATTCATCACCCCCCTATAGAGAAGAGGAATTCTGATCCAAACACTAAACATATTTTATTGTTAAGGACTTACAAAAAATGATTGTATTTTTTATGCTCCATCCCCCAAAAAATTTTGGATTATCCAAAGTTGACCACTTTACCAAAGGAATACCATATTTATGTTTGCTAGTTATCCATAGAAAGGAGAATAATTTATTTATAATTTTATTAAGAATTCCTTTATGGATATAAGCAATTGAATCCCAGTAGATAGGGAGGTTCTGCAAAACCGTTTTTAGAATAACCAAGCGACCCCGTGGACAAAAAGCAATTTTCCCAAAAAGAAACATTGGCCTTGATCCTCTTCTACAACCATACACAATCATTGTAAGAGTAAGAGTTTGGTTTCAGGAAAAAACCAAGGTATTTAAAACCTTCTGAAGGGGTTTTTTACTAGAATGAAACCACTTCCTTTAGTTTATCCTGAACTTCATGAGGAATTACATTGTGGTAAAGAAAGGATTTTTCAACATTTATTTGCATTCTAGCGGCCCTTTTCTATAACTATAGAATAGAAGACCTGTTGATATTTGTATCTATGAAGTTGTTCCCCAGGGGAAACTTTGTGCCTAGCTCGCTTAAAAGGGAAAAGTGATATGAGCCTTGCATTAAATGACTTGAGATAAGAATTTAATTTCACTTTACATATTAAAGTGATTTTTTATAATTATTATGAGAATGTGAGAAAAAATAATTATTTTGGAGAGAAAAAAAGTGAATTGTCTCATCCATTCATTTTTATCTCAAGATTAAACTAGGGCCCTTGATCTTGAGACCTCTCATCTATCCTCACGAGGAAACCCGAAAGGCAAAGGAAAAATGTTAAAAGGAATTTCATTCTTCATTTGCACATCACCAAGAGAATTTGGATAGAGACAACCTTCTTCATAAGAGGATAAGCGCCTGAGAGATAAGAATATTGATTCCACATAGTTTGAGGCACCCTACAGGAGATATCAACATCACGAATTTCGAGAGTATTGCCAAAAAATTATATGCATTTCCAGAACCTAACATGATTTTCAAGGAAGATATCATCATTGAAGAGGGTCATACTTCTGCATGCATTGCCAAGAAGAAAACAACAAAACCATGGCATGCATTTCTAGACAAGTGAGGGCCATGAAATTCTATGTAGACTTTGGATTATACAACATAGAATTTGAGGAGAATCATACTATTTGTACAAGATATTGGCATGATTTATGATTTGTTGATTTCAAGGCAAAACATCGCCACAATTTACAAGATAAGTTTGTAATTTAGTGATGGTATAGGAGACTACTGTAATTTTTATTTTGAAGAAGAAATAAAAGCTTCTCTCTCACATATGTTTTCCCTTCAGGGTTTTTCTTGGGTAGTTTACCAAAAAATTATGAGTCTGAATTTTCATGTATGGATGTGTTTAAATTCAGTTCTTTAAATTTGTAAAGTTTCCTTCATGTTTTCAATCATGTTCAGTTTATGAGTAAAATCCATATGTAGCTGAATTGTTGACTAGGGGGGAATTAACTTGTGCACTAAAACTTGAACACTGGATTGGGGAAACACTAAAAAAATTTACATGGTATCAGAGCTTGGTCAAGAAGAGAGGGGAAAGATATACGTACTGTGATTTTTAGAACTTTAGTGAGACTTTTGTTTGTTTCTTTCTTCAGTAGTCAAATTTTGAACTTCATGTTATCAGTGAGATGGATACCAATTTAAGGTTGGAAGACAGATTGGATGAGGTAGAAAACTTGTTCCTTGGAAATCAAGGATACTACTCATTTTGCAGCCTATTGAATTATGGGATGAAGTGGTAAACAACACTCAATCTAACCCAAAACAAGTATTTGCAGCCACAAATGCAATAGTGTTTCCAGCCTTCAATAAAAAGGACATCAAGGAAAAGAGGATCATCCTTAATGCAATGAAGGACCATGTGATCCCACACTTCACCAATAAGAATCATACGTATCTTATGTGGGAAGACTTAACCAATTTGTACCAAAGCTCCAATGAGAACCAAAATATGGTACTGAGGGAGAAGGTGAATATTATCAAAATGACCAAAGATGAGAATGTGACATCCTACCTTACTAGGATCACTTAGGTGAAGGATGGACTTCTAGCAATTGGGGTGGTGGTTTTTAACGGTGATCTAGTGCATACAACCTTAAATGGATGTCCAATCCATGGGATATTTTTCTGAAGGTTATTGTTGCTAGGGAGAACATGCATTATTCAGGTAGTCACTCAGCCGACTTTGTGCAAGAGGAGACCCATAGAGGTATTGTGCAGGGGATATCTCTGAATATTAAGGGGGATGAGGAGAATGTGGTTTTCACTGGCAAAGGAAAGAAGAAGTTCAAGAAGGGCCCAAAGCGGGGTGGGGCTAAGAATCAGGGTGGATAGAAGAAATATTTGAGCAAATTCAATTGCTTTGTCTGCCATGGGTTGCAACACTATGTTGGACAATTCCGTAATAAGAATGAGAAGAATAAGAAGAAGCAGACATCATCTTTAGCAAAGATTGAGGAGTATGCAACTAGATTTGAGAGAGAGTTTTCTTGTTGTGTTGGTCATTCAAATATAGATTCTATCATTGGCCTTGATATAGAGGATGAGAGATAGTGTTCCTTGTTGACTGGTCATTCTTTGAGTACATCCACCATTGGCACTAGGTAGATTGATAGTGGAGCTTTGAGGCACATGACAACATCACGAGAGATGTTTTCTGAGCTGACACAGACATGCATGGATGTGGAGGTAGTGTTGGGGAATGACACAGTTGTCATTGCAGTTGGATGTGGGACCATTACCATTCAGAGGGATTCTATGATTCCATGACTTTGAGGGACGTCTTGTATGTCCCTAGGCTGAAAAAGAACTAGATATCAGTTTCCACAATCGAGGATAAAAGACTTGGAGTGTACTTTTTTTATGGACATGTGCACATTTTTCATAAGGGATTTGAATCATCTGCTTCTTTTTATATTGGCGTTAGATGTGGGAAAATGTACAATCTCTTATTTAAGACCCAACATGCTTTGGCACACAACAACAACGATGACCTATGTGAGTTGTGGCATAAGAGGATGGATCATTTGCATCATCTAACTCTGAGAATGTTGAGGGACATGGTGACTAGTTTTCCTGAGTTCAATACAGAGCACAATGATTTGTGTAGAGGGTGTGCTTTGGGAAAGTACACCAAGATTGATTTTCCTGGCACTTATAGTAGATTAGGAGTACTTGATTTTATACATTCATATTTATGTAGTCTAATGTCATATGTTTCTTTGACTAATTATGAGTACTATGTGATATTCATCGATGACTACTCCAAGAAGAGCTAGATCTACTTTTTGAGGAATAATAAGTCCGAGGAAGTCTTGCATAGGTTCCAAGAGTTTAAATATATTGTGGAGAACCAGACTTGGAGGAATATTTAGGCACTTAGATCATACAATGGGGGTGAGTATACCTCCAATGATTTCGATGAGTTTTGCATATGAGAGAGCATCCATATATAGTTTTCAGTCCCACTTACTCTAGAGCATAATGGAGTTGCAAAGAAGAAGAAATGGTCCATAGTGGGAGCAACAAGAGCTATGATTCATGATCAGAGTCTTCCTTTCTTTCTTTGGGTCGAGGCATGTAGCACAGTTGTATATATTCAATACCAGAGTCCACATCGAGCCTTGGGGTGTAAGACTCATGAGGAAATGTTCACGGGGAAGAAACCTGAGGTAGGACAATTTTGCATATTAGGTTGTTTGACTTATTCACATGTCCCTTCTAAGAAGAGGATAAACTTGGAGCTCACTACATAGAAGGGTATCTATATGGGATATGATGAGACTTCAAATGCTTCCTCATTTATCTTGCAACCCATAGGAAAGTTGTTGTGAGGTGAGAAGTGATATTTCTGGAGGAGTAGGCCTTTAGGAAGTCTCGCGAGTCAAGGTAAGAGGAGCAATAGGATTCTCCACCTCAGGTGAGAACATCTCAGAGTCTAGCTACTTAGAATGTATGGTCATAGGTATCAAGCAAGGTTGGTCCTCAGGTTATAGGTGCTTTATGTTCAGGAACATAGTCTGTAGGTTCACCTGGTACAGGTTCATGTTCTCAGATTACAGGTTAACCAATTCAAACATATGTTTCATAGGGTTCACCAACTACATGTAGTTATACTCTTGAGTCGTAGTCTTGAGAGTATGTTACACTAGTGTGGGAGGACTATTCATGGAAGAGGAATCCCAATTGGATTAAGGACACCCTAAAGGAAGATAATTATTTTGTAGATCCCAAGAGACCTATATGAGAGATTCAGATTCCAAATAGATTTAGCACGGCTTTGGTTGATAGCCTTCATGATTGGGAGCCTTATGCTTTTGAGGAGACATTCCAACATCATGTGTGGAGAGGTGTCATGATGGAAGAGTGCCATTCCATTATGAAGAATGAAGTTTGGGAGATTATACTAAGACCTAATGGGAAGTCAGTTGTGACTTCTTAGTGGCTTTACAAGGTAAATCATGCTACAAATGGCAGTGTGGAAAAGTACAAATCTCGATTTGCGACGTGTGGTTTCTCATAAATAGCAGGATTGGATTATAATGAGACCTTTACATCGATTGCTCGTTACACCTCGATAAGAGCAGTGATATCTATTGCAGCAGAGATGGGTTGGAAGATCCATCAGATGGATGTGAAAACTGCATTTCTCAGTGGAATTATACAAGAGGAGGTATATGTTGAGCAGACATAGGGATTTCATATTCATGGGAGAGAGTCTAATGTTTACAGGATGAAGAAATCCTTGTGTGGGTTGAAGCAAGCTCCTCAAGCTTGGTGCTTCAAGATAGACTCTTACTTATTGTCGATGGGATTTGAGAAGAGTGAGGTGGATCCTAACCCTTACTACATTGTGGTTAGTGACGTTCCACTCATTCTCTTGCTATCTGTGGATGACTTGTTTATTACAAGTGAGGAGAGGCTCATTACATCATGCAAGAGATATATTTCTTTAGACTTTGAGCTGGCATAAATTAGGTTGATGCGTTATTTCTGGGATCGGAGGTTTGGCAGAAGCCTGGTCATATCTTCCTAGGACAGGGAAAGTATGCAATTGATATTTTAAGGATATTTTGGATGGAGGACTACAGGTCGATGGACACATCAATGATCACCAATTGGAAGAGGATTCATGCTTATGAAGGAGATTATGTGGATCCTAACTTATATCATCAGCTCATTGGATCTTTGGTGTATCGATTCAATAGCTGGATAGATTTTTGTTTTGTGGTGATCACTCTCAGTTATTTCATGGCAAAGCCTAGGAGAGTGCACTTGGTAACCACAAAACATGTTTTGAGATATATTGTTCGTACAATGGACCGTGGTCTGGACTACAGAAGGTTGGATGGTGTTAGTTTGGTTGGCTTCATGGATTCAGATTGAGAAGGCAGTGTGATGGACCAAAAGAGAACTTATGTTTATTGTTTCATTTTGGATCTGTATAAATTTCATGGTTTAGTCAGAAGCAAATGTGTGTTTCTTTGAGTTCTGCAGAGGCTGAGTACATGGCATCTACTCAAGCTAGTTCTAAGGCACTTTGGCTTCGCAAGTTGTTGGTGGATTTATTTGATCTGAAGTTTATGCCTATGGTTATATACTGTTACAATCAAAGTTGCATCCAACTCTCTAAGAGTCTAGTATTCCATGACAAGTTAAAGCACATAGAGATCAAGTACTACTTCATCTGTGATTGTGTTCAGAGAGGAGTTGTGGAGTTGCAGTACATTTCCACTGATGAGCAGTTGGTAGACATTCTAACGAAGTCTTTGGGGAGGGGCAAGTTTGTCTTCTTCATAGACAAGTTGGGAGTGGTGCGAAACACCTTCCTCGGTAAGAGGGGCTCTTTATTTTTGTACCTAGGAAGTTGTTCCCCTAGTGACTTTATGCCTAAGTCACTTAAAATGGGAAAGTGATATGACCCTTGCATTAAATGACTTGAGATATGCATTTAATTTCAATTTAGAGATTAAAGTGACTTTTCATAATTATTTATGAGAACGTGAGAGAAAATAATTATTTTGGAGAGAAAAACCAAATTAACTCATCCATTCATTTTTATCTCAAGATTAAACTAGGGCCCTTTGTCTTGAGACCTCTCACCTATCCCCATGAGGCAAACCAAAAGGCATGGGGAAAATGTTAAAAGGCATTTCATTCTTCATTTTCACACCACCAAGAGCATTTGGAGAGAGTTGAACTTCTTGAGAAGAGAAGAGGCATAACATATATAAGAATACTAAGGGCACATAGTTTGAGGCACCTTACATATGAGATAAAAACAACACAACTTTTGAGTGTATTGGCACACAGTTTGAGGAGAATCTCAACTACACGCATTTCCATAATCTAGCACAATTTTCAAGGAATATATCAACATTCAAGAGGGACTTACTACTACATGCATTCCCAGGCAAAAAACAACAGAAAAGTGGCACGAATTTCTAAACAAGTGAGGGGCACAAAATTCTATGCAGATTGTGAATTATACAACACATAATTCGAGGAAGGTAGTACTGTTTGTACATGATATTGGCACGATTTTTTAGTTGTTGGAGTAGTCATTTAGAGGCATAATAGTGGCACAATTTATGGGATAAGTTTGTATTTTAATGTTGGTATAGAAGACTATTGTAATTTTTACTTTGAAGAAGAAATAAAAGCTCTCTCTCTCATAGGTTTTCTCTTCAAGGGTTTTCCTGGGTAGTTTGCCAAAAAATTCAAAGCCTAAATTTTCATGTATGGTTGAATTTAAATTTCGTTCTTTAAGTTTGTAAAGTTTCCTTCATGTTTTCAGTCATGGTTAGTTTATGAGTAAAATCCATATAGAGCAGAATTGTTGATTGGGTGGGCATTAAACTTGTTCACTAAAACTTGAAAACTGGGTTGGGGAAACACTCAGAAAATTTATTGGTCAGGGTCTGAATATTTTCAAGAGATCCTTCTCCTAGCATTAGCACATCATCCACAAACAAAATATGGGAGAGATATTTGGAATTAGAAACCAAAACTGCTTTCAAAGACCCAATCGACCTAGCATTTTGGATTAATCTGCTCAGGGCTTCAGCCATAATTAAAGGAAAGGAGAGAAAGGGAATCCTTACCTTAATCCATGAGAGGACTAGAAGAAATAATAAGAGGATCCATTGACGAGCACAACAAAGGAGGTAAACTGGACACATCGCATAATCCAATTTACAACATCCAAAGAAATTCCTATATGAATCAACAAAAGGTGAAGAAATGTCCAACTTACCCTATCGTAAGCTTTGGAAATGTTGAGCTTTAAAGAAAAAGAACTAAGCTTGTTTTTATTAATACAATGAATTGCTTCATTTGCCAAATAAACTACATCATGATTTTGAAGCTTGAACAAGAACCCCAACTACGCTTCAAATATAATTTCATTCAAAATGGGCTTTATTTTTTGAGTGATAATCTTAGAAATTAGTTTGTATACCACATTACAGCAGAATATGGGCCTGAAATCATCAAACAAGGTGGGATTAAGATTTTTCAGAATTAAATCCAGGACAACCTTAAGCAAGTATTCTTCTATTATCTCATAGAATCCTAGGAAGATTTCCATTCTAAAAACATCAAATCTTGTACTTTTACCTTTCTAAAAGGATAGTAAAACGTAATGCAATCCCTCCTATGAGACTTCCTCTAATAGCGCCTCAATCATTTCCTCTAAGCTTAGCCTTGGGAATACTCTCAACACTTGTAAAATTTATTCAATAGGACATCCTTTAGGTTAAGAAAACAAATAAGGAAAATGAGATACCCTGGACTATGCCTTCTCTTGGAAAGACCGAACCAAATTCCCTCGGGAGGAAACTGGTGGAAAAAGTGTTTATATTCCTTCCGTCAGAGGAAACTAGTGGAAAACTTTTGTTTGGTTGTCCCCTTCAACAATCCACAAAGCCCTAATTTTAACCTCTAGATTTTCTCCTCCTTTACTAGTAGAGAGCTTCTCTTTAACCCAATATTTTGAAGGTAATTTAACTCCTCCTTTGAAGAAGCACCTGAGCTATTCTATGAGTATAGGTTACCCACCTTGGCTTCCAACTCTTTTAGTTACGCCTGCTGATTCTTTTTTTATTCCTTATCTCATTCTTTTGAGGCTTTCTTTACCTTTACAAGGTTTTCCATAAATTATTGCATAAAGGAATATGAAGTCATCTCCTACAAGGGAGACCAAGAATCATGAACTAGCTTCTTATAATCCTCTTCTTTCAATAACTCAAGGTTGAACTTGAAAGGAGAGGGAGGTTTAGATTCTTGACTTTTTATTTTCAGCACTATTGTCCTATAGTTCGACAAATCTCTTTTTTAACCCAAGAATGAAACATTAAGGGTTCATTTATCAGGTTCTTCGAAATGAGAAAGTGAGCCAGATGCTTGGAGCTTTTGAAATCTCCACTTCTTTTATTCCTCAAATTCGGTTCGATTTTTAATGGATGGGAATCTATCATCCCTTTGGATTCAAAGAGAGATGGAAAAAAACCACTCAAGGCATCTAGCCTCGCATTTAATCCTGATACCTCTCTTTAAGAAAGGGTTAAGTTGAGATCTCCACACATAATCACATTGTGAAGGTCCCCCACCATTGAGAAGAAAAAGGGGACCCAAAAGGAGCAATGATCATGAAAATGGACATATACAATGAGAATGGTGAATATTATACCTATCCATTTATCTTCCAAGATATATTTTATTGTAGACTCATGTCATCTTACTTCTACAATTGTTAAAGAGGGGCTCCAAGCCGAAATAAGGCCCCATCAAGTAACCTTTCGAATATAAAGAAGCAAAGGTCCAATATTTTAACCATGGTCTCATAACTTCCCTAGATTTTATCCCAACTATCATAGTTTCTTACATTAATATTACAAATGGATTTAATTTGTGTACCACATTTTGAGGGCATTTATCTTAGGCCTTCCCCTAGGCCCCTACACTATAGGAGAGACAAATCATGGAGAACCTTTCCTCAAGGATTTCACTTATCTGAGTTCCCAACCAATAATATATTGTTTTCCTTATTTAATGTCCAAAAATCCTTGCTCTTTAGCTTTTGATAGAAAGGACTTCCTACCCTACATGACCTTAGGGGTAGGGTGAAGATCCAACCCTCCATAAGAATATGCCACCTTGGGATCCATGGAGGATCCCCTTAGACGTAAATTATAATCCTTTTTTAAAACGGTGTGACGATTCATTTTTCCTCCACGTAGGATGGGAGGACTCTTGTCTGAGGAAATATAGGGGAGAAGGGGAATAGATCCAATCGGTGAGGAAGGATGGGCTAGATAAGGGGAGAGGGAAAGAGGAGAAGACACCATGGTCGGAGAAATCACAGAAGGACAAGATATTTCAACCAAAAAAGATCAATCAACAGGAGGAGCAAGGGGCTTACCATTAGACATTGATGAGTTATCATCCTCCCTTGTACCCGCCGTGGTCTTGCTAACATATGCTTTTGGATTATCTGGAATTCCACCTTTTACAAATCAAAGTAAGCCTCTGAATGCTTATTATTGTCCATCTTTGATATAGCAGGACCACCACCTTTTTCTAAATCTAAGCTTGTGGCTAACTGATTTCCAACATTCTTCTCAATTTGAGCTTTACTGCCACCTTTTTCCATCACAGGGGACGACACCTCCAGGTTCTCACCAACAGAATGAACCTTCTTTACCCAAACTTACCTATGTCTCTGAAATCTCGACACTGAGTAAGGGTAATTCTTCAGTAGATGTCCAACTTGTCTACATGGAAAACATATGAATGACACTTTCTAGTAGTCCGATTTTTTTGACCAAATACTCTTGTGCATTTCAACTTTAATTTCTTCATACAAACCTTCTTGCATATCCATTTCAACAAGAATTCTAGCACAATGTTTGTCAACCATCGAATCTTGATTCTTCTCTGGAGTGATAAACCTTCCAAGCTTGTTACATATTTCTTCCAAAATGGATTTTTCCCAAACGATATAGGTAATTAATGCAATATTACCCAAACTTAGTGGATATTATGCACTTCCTTATCCAAGTCAAAATTGACATATTATTTTATCAAAAAAGGTCAGAGGGACCCCACTGCCAGTATTGTTCTAAGATCTTGATTTTGTCACCTTCATATCCAACCTTGAAGAGAATCCAACCCCTTGTAAGAATGTGAAATTTAGGAATATAACCAATATGGGGTTTCCAGTTAACTATGAACCAATTTTGTAATGCTTCCTTCCTCATCATTTTACCGCATAAATGACCAACCAACACAATAGACAGGTAAGTTGGGATTTATCGATGCCAATATCCTTCCCAACTGAAAGAGAAGTGTTACCTTTATTTACATAGAATCCTTTTCATTGACTCAACGAGGCTTGCTTATGTGCATTGTGATGACTACCATTTAAGTCTGAACTGATATCCTGGGAAGGGGGGTCTTAGGGATCAAGATTCATGTTGAGACATAATTTTATCCTTGTACTTATCTCTTATTTCTTGATCATGACAAAATATTGGACCAATAGGGGAGCATTTGTCATAGTAGAAAATATCTTCCATCATTTCCCCAAAGAATAACATACAGAAACAAAGCAACTCATTCGAGGTAACTGGGAAGCCAAGGAAGTGCAGAAAAAAATTAAAAAGGGAAGAGGGCTAGAGAAACATAGGTTATGTCCACAAAAAGGATAGAATGTCGAACCTAACTTCAGGCCGAAACAATATATATATATATAGGGACAAGAATTCTACAGCAGACCAGCTACCAAAATTGGGATTAAACCTCCCACTATGCCAATGGAAGGTTATAGAACAAAAAAACACCGTCTTCCATTAATACTACCAAGGGTCATTCATAGAGGGAGTGGAGCAGAACACATAAAACAACTTATTTTTACTGTTTTTTTATTATCATATATGTAATAATCAAGATATATAGTGCTATATGGATGTGGAGACTCATAAAATCCCTTTTTTAATTTATCATGCCTCACTGATAAGGACTTCACAGCATTTCAGGGTCTTAATCGGGTGACAAAAACTCTTTTTTTTGTGAATTTACAGGAACCATGAGATTTTTGGAACAATACAAAACTATTTTTGACATAATGGTTGACAAGCCATATATAGGAAAGGGCTCCCAACATCCTTTCTGCAATATGTAATTTGATTACCTATGAATTAATTTATGCTTTTTTCTT
>LPNX010750625.1:467032-478740 GCA_001517045.1 Pseudotsuga menziesii
AAACTCTGTGTAAGACAAAGGAATTACAAATTCGAATGGTAGTTCGATGAGTAGCGATCGAATCGATGCAAGAGGTGGAGGAGATGAGGATCTGCAGCAGATGATAGTTTGAGGAATAGCGGTCGATCGATGAAAGAGGCAGAGGAGATGAGGATCTGAAGCAAAATTCATTATGAAGACTCAACAACTATCCGATCATGTGATCAACGGAGTAGATTGGTTCGACGAATGGGATTTATCCCACATTGGCACGCGTTTGAATTTGTATGTGTTTATATGCACTGGCTTCACTATCACTAGTACAAAATGAGAAATTAATGACTAAAATCAGGCTATAAACGACTATTTTTGAGTCGGTGACTAATAGTAGCTAATTTCCACTATCTTATAGCTAGTCGTATTTCACTAGTCATTAATAGCTTGACTTAGTAGTCATTGATTTAGTCATTGATAGACAATGCTTTAGTCATTGATAGTCATTTATTTAGTCATTGTTTTAGTCATTGATAGTTAATGATTTAGTCATTGATTTAGTCACAGATTTAGTCATTGATTTAGTCACTGATTGCAACAATTAATGACCAAATATACGACTAAATAAACTACTAGATGTTAACATATTAATGACTAAGCTAAATACGACTAAGATACGAGAAATTAGCTACTAATAGTCATATATATGCAAATTTAGTCATTTTTGTAGTCACAAATTTGTGATAGGGCACGAAGGAATCGAACCACCAACCTCCTGCCTATAATTAGGCAGGCGCTCTACCATTGAGCTAGCACTCTTTAAGAAGTTGTTATTGCTTGAAAATGATGATATTCAAACAAATTTATGATAGATAGAATTCTACAAACTACATAATTATTACTATTACAACTTACCAGTAACTAGTATTTATGATAAACTAATTCCTGAGAGCTATGTACAATTTTCCCTGTAACTAAAATTAGCATAAGGAAACATGTAATTCTTTTCATTGTATTGTGTAAATTATTGAAACAATGAAATAAATAAAATTAGCACAAGAAAAATTGTAATGCTTTTTCATTGTATTGTGTAAATTATTGAAACAATGAAATAAAGAGAAACATGTATTTTAGCTTATATATGGTTATTCAACACAAAGGTCTTGTGGGGGCTCTAAGTGCTTGGACTCCACGATAAGTCACCAGCCTGGGGCCTGGGATGACCTGTCAGGCTCCCTACCTTTTGGAAGAGGTGACAATGAAAAAATCCGACAGTTAGAAGAAATTCTGCATAAGATCTACGGTTTTATAGCAATCTGCAACATTATAGCGCAATTCACATTTTGATCGTAGATCGACGGTCTAGAGTGAACCTGTGAAGAAATCGACTCCTAGATCAGTTGAGAGAAATTGCAGAAGCCGACTTTGAGAAGATTGACAATGGTGATTGATTTCCGCACAAGAAAAATGAAGATTCAGAAATCCACATTTGTTTGTAGATCAACAGTCAGGAGTGAACCCGCAAGGAAATCAATAGTTCAGAATAAATGCAGAAACAAAGTTGCGGAATAAAATTACGGAGGTCCAGAATATGAAAGTGTGATTATGCATTCTGCAACCCGCAATCTGAAATATCGACGGTTACGAAATCATCTGCAATAGATCGACGATGTGGAATAAAAGTTGCTGAAAGGGAATTGTGGAAGTAACATTTGAGATTTCATGAACCAGCAATCCGGAAGATCGATGAAAGACTCCGCAAGAGATCGACAATGCGGAAGAAAGATTGCAGAAAGGAAATTGTGGAAGTTTTTTTTAAGAAATTTGGAAAACCTGCAATCTGCATCTAATCTAAATATCAACATCTAGGGAAGAGTCTACAATAAATCAACGGTGCAGAAAGTACCTTATGGAAAGGAAATTACGGAAGGACTTGTTGAGAAAAGTCAAAATGCGCATCCACAATCCGTAATCCGCAATATGATCTCAGATCAAAGGACAGGAAAGATTCTATAATGGGTCAATAACTTATGATGGTTGAGGAAAGGATTTGTTACAGAAAGGAAATTGCGGAAGGATTTTTCTTGCGGCAATATCATTGCAAAAAAGGCAAATTCAGAAGAATTTCTAGTGAATAATTATCATTGCACAGAGGCATTTTCGGTAAGGTTTTGTTGCAGAAAGGTATGACTGATAAACTTAAATAGAATTAAAGAATTGTTAAAGTGAATAATTGATTTTTCATGAAGAGGCACGATCTAAGAATGAAAAGGCGCAACGATGAAGAGATGCATTCACAAAAAACATGTTAGAAGGTATTTATAGACAGAGTGTTGAGTGAAAGAAGTCGTCTCTGCAATCCAGATAATAACAAGAGCTAGAAGTGGGAGAGACTAATGACGTGAAGAAGTATTTGTGACAGATATTGAAGGAAAATGATATTTGGAATATTGACAAAAATATATTAGTGTGGCATGGTGGTGCAAGGGAAGGATACAAGCCTGCAAGGGGGTTGTAGCCTCCTTCTGGTAGTTGTTGGTAAATAGGGTGTAGTACCATCCTTGCATGTAGAAGCATACATAAAGTATTTGTAAAATACAATTTTGCAGTAATAGGAAGTAATGGTGGTTTACCCAATTGGGCTTCCACATTAAATTTGTGTTCTGTGTGTTCTTGTTGTTCATGTGTGTTAATGAATAAATTAAAATTGGTTTAATTTGTTAAAAGTTATCAATACTGATTCACCCCCCCCACTCAGTATCGTCCAATATTCCAACAATTGTATCAGAGTTGATTCCTTCACCACACTTTACCCACTGGAAGGAAGGTCCTACTTAAAAACCACTATGTATCAACAAGATTCAGGTTAGCCACTAACAAACCACCATTATTCACAGGAGAAAATTATGCCTACTGGAGTGTGAGAATGAAGTGTCATCTAATGTCTCTTGGATGGAAGGTTTGGAAAGCAATTGAAAAAGAGTATAAAATAGCAGACAACTTACCTATAGACAGATTGGAACTAGACCAATATGAGGGTAATGCCAAAGCCCTAAATGCCATCTTGAGTGGATTGACAAACTCTGTGTTTGTAAAAGTCATGCGATGCAAGACTGCCAAACAAGCTTGGGATAAGTTAAATATTGTCTATGAAGGGGCATCCAAAGTCAAAGAATCCAAGCTTCAGACATATAAAGGACAACTTGAAAGCCTGAAATTGAAAGAAGAAGACAATATTGGAGAATATTTTATAAGAGTAGATGAAGGTGTAAACGCTATTAGAGGCCTTGGAGGAGAATTAAAAGAAATATAAGTAGTAGACAAGGTACTAAGAACATTTCCAATGAAGTATAACTCAAAGGTGTCCACTCTAGAAGAACGAGATGACCTTGATGCCTTAACAGTAGATGAACTACATGGGATCTTCATTGAATATGAGATGAGAACGGGACATAATGATTCTTCAAGAAAAGAGGCAGCATTCAAAGCAAAAAATGAATCAAAGAATTCTAAAGCCCCATCCAAAAACCATTCAGATATTTCAGATGATGAAGAAGCCCTCTTTATTAAAAACTTGTGAGAGGTACTGGAAAATACAAAGGAAAGCTAGCTCTAAAGTGTTTTAGATGTGGAATAATTGGACACTTTGCTTCAAAATTTCCTTACCCTAAACAAGATGACAGTGATGAGAAAGAAGCCTCAAGGAAGTTCAAAAAGGGTAAAATGGGAAACAAAAAGAAGTACTATGAGAAAAAGAAAATTCTTTAAACTATGGAATATAGTGAAGATGAATATACAAGTGGAGATGAAGAAACGGAAATTCTATTCATGGAAGTAGATACTCAAGTTTAGAATAATGTATCATAAAAAATGAACTCATTAGTGCTCTTGAAGAACTTGAAAAATAGAGGAGAAAGAACAAAAAGTCAAACCATGTCATTAGCGAGTTAGAAAATCAACTTCTAGAGTCCAGAAGGATTGAAAAGGACCTAAATTTGTGGTTCAAAAGAAGAATACAAGAATCTGAAAAGCTTGAAGAAGAGATCATGCAATTTAGGAAAAAGCTTGACGAAGAAGCTATGAAATCAAAATTTGAGGGCACCTCAAAGATCTTAGATGATATCCTAAATAGCCAAATACCTTCAAATGATAAATCTGGACTAGGATATAGGCCAAACTATTATTCTTTCACAAACCAAGGTGGAAATAAAAAAACTATGTTGTTGCACTAAAAATTCCAGTTAAGAAGGAAGAAAGCAAGAAATATATTCCAAACTCTCATGACAAAAACGGGATTCATGTGATGTCTAAGAAACCAATGACGAACATATGTCAACAGATCTTCCTTGGTCATTGTTACTCTTATAATAACTTTGGTCATAAAACCCTAAATTGCAGAGCCTATGGAAAGTTTTCTGAATACAAGAAGAACTCATCTAGTGACAAACCAAAAGAAAGGAATCATGACCATTTTACACTTATTCAAAGATATGACCTAGAGTTCTACAAATGTAATAACCATGGACATATGGCAAGAGATTGTAAACTAATGAATCCGACAAAGAATATTGTTGCAAATGAGTTTCAAGACAAAAAAACAAAAGAAGGATTGGAAGAAACGGGAAGAAAAGGAGAGTTCCATGATTGCCCTATGCGCAACAAAGAAACAAAATCTATGGAATTTGGATAGTGGGTGTTCAAAACATATGATAGGTGACCCAAAAAAATTCATAAAACTAAGAAAATATAATAAGGGTAGAGTCACATTTGGAGATAATACGACTTCAAAAACAATTGGCAAAGGTACAGTTGTTGTCAATAGTAAGATCAAAGCATAAAATGTGTTGTTGGTAGAAAACCTTAAGCCTAATCTCCTCACTGTAAGTCAAACATGTGACTAAGGGCACATATGTATTATTTACTCTGAGAAATGTGAAATCAGAAAAAAGGACTCAGGAAGAATTGTTGGCACTGCTGTAAGGAATTCAAGCAATATATACATTCTAGAAAATGAAAATCAATGTTACTTGAGTACTTTTGATGCAAGTTGGTTATGGCAGAGAAGGATGGGACACTTAAAATTTGATAACCTTGTCAAGGTAAGTAAGAAAGAAGATGTGAGAGACTTGCCTAAAATTGTGAAACCTCTAAACTCATTTTGTAGACATTGTCAACATGGGAAGTAAACTAAAGTTAGTTTCAAAGCAAAAGAACATACAACCTCACATACTTTGGAAATAGTTCACACTGATCTTTGTGGATCAACAAGGACTAAAATCATGCAAGGAGAATACTGTTTTATGTTGCTCATTGATGACTAAACAAGGATGACTTGGGTAACTTTTCTCAAAGAAAAATCATAAGCTTTTGAAAAGTTCAAAATATTCAAAGCACTGGTTGAAAATGAAACAAATCAGAGAATCTAGTGTCTTAGATTAGACAATGGGGGAGAGTTTACCTCAAATGAGTTCAATGTGTTTTGTGAGATACATGAGATTAAAAGACAATTTTTAGCTGCAAATAATCCTCAGCAGATTGGTGTTGTTGAAAGTAAGAATATAATAGTCCAATAATATGCCAGAACAATTCTTAATGAAGCAAAGTTGTCAGATGCATTTTGGAGAGAAGCAGTATACACACTTGTCATATATTTAATAGAAGACAACTTAGAGTGAATAAGGACAAGACTCCTTATGAACTATGGTATGGAATACCAGCCTTAGTCAAGTATTTCAAAGTATTTGGTAGCAATTGCTACATTAGAGGGAATGCAGATGATCTTTGCAAGTTTGATTCTAGGACCAATGAAGGAATATTTTTAGGATAATCATCCACCAAGAAGGCGTATAGATGTAACAATAAAAGGTTACACAAGATCATAGAAAGTGAATATGTAAGAATAAATGACATAAAACTATAAATAATAATAAGTCATGATGGTGATGTAAGTACAAATGATGAAGAAAAGGAAGACCTGCAAAAAGATGAAAGTATTCATGATGAAGAAGAATAATTAGAGGAGGAAGATAGACAGGAAATTTAAGAAGATTCTTCAATATCTAATACAAAAACTCCATCTAGAAGAGTACAAAAGGATCATCCCAAGACACAGATCATCGGTGACAAAGATGTTGGAGTTAGTACAAGGAGACACCTACTATTTAATGAACAAGCCCTACTCTCAGTAGTGGAACCTAAGAATTTTATAGAAGCCAGCCAGAATGATGAATGGATCAAAGCCATGAATGAAGAATTGGATCAGATTGAGAAGAACGAAACCTAGGAACTTGTCCCAATACCCAAAGACAAAAATATTATAGGGACCAAATGGGTTTTCAAGAACAAATTCAATCAATATGGTTAAGTAATAAGGAACAAGGGAATATTAGTATGTAAAGGGTATGCTCAAGTGGAAGGGATTGATTTTGAAGAAACTTATGCCACTGTAGTAAGACTTGAAGCAATCAGAATGTTTTTAGCACTTTCATGCCATAAAAATCAAATGGATGTCAAGTTTGCATTTCTGAATGGAAAAATAGAAGGAGAGGTTTATATTGAACAACCTGAAGGTTTTCTCTTATCAGAAAAAAAAGACTTTGTAAATTGAAAAAGGAACTCTATGGCCTCAAACAAGCTCCAAGGGCATGGTTTTCAAGGCTGGACAGATACTTAAAGCAGCGGGGATTTAAGAGAGGGGCCACTGAAAGTAACCTCTACTTAAAAATCGAAGATGAAAATATGATCATTGTTGTTGTTTATGTAGATGACATCATATTTGGAAGCAATTTACAAATACTAAGTGTAAACTTTGCTTATGAAATGAAGAAGGAATTCGAAATGTCAATGTTGTGTGAACTAACATTCTTTTTGGGATTACAAGTTTACCAAACATGCAAAGGAATGTTTATCTCTCAAACTAAGTACATCAAAGATATGCTTAAAAGATTTAAGATGGAACACTCCAAACCTGTTAGTACTCCTATGATCATAGGTTGTAAATTAAGCAAGGACGACGAGACTTTGGAAGTGGACCATACCATGTATAGATTTGTGATAGGTAGCCTAGTATGGAGAATGGGTTATGGTACCCAAAAATTCAAGACTTCATCTTAAAAGCATTTACTGATGCGTATTGGGAAGGAAGTGTTGATGATTGAAAAAGCACCAGTGGAGCAACATTCTTCTTGGGAAATTGTTTGGTATATTGGTCAAGCAAGAAACAATCCTCCATTTCAATTTCCACAGCAGAATCCGAATACAATGTCGCTGTGTCATGTTGCACTCAATTCATTTGGATGAAGCAGACACTAGAATACTTACTTATGAAGTATGAGCACCCAATAGTAATAAATTGTGATAATACCAGTGCCATAAATATGTCAAAAAATCATGTCATGCTCTCAAAGACAAAGCACGTACCAATAAAGTATCACTTCCTAAGAGAACAAGTATCCCCGAAAGTTTTCAAGATAGAGTATGTTGACACAAAATAACAGATTGTTGATTCTTTACCAAGCCACTGGCCAAGGAATCTTTGAGCATCTTAAACAGAAGTTGGGAGTAATCTCCTTACAACAGTTGTAGAAGTATAAGTGTAATCTCAGAGGGAGATACGATGACAAGGGGAGCTGTCAGAAGGAATCCTCCGTCATTGTGGTCAAAGGGGGAGAGAATTGGACAAGAATAAATGTTGCCATCAATGCCAAAGGGGGAGAATGTTGAAAATAAATGTCAAATGATGTCAAAAGAGTTCAGCAATGAAAAAGGAATAACCATTGAACACGATGACAAGGAAAACTCAGTGTAAGACAAAGGAATTACAAATTCGGATGGTAGTTCGATGAGTACCAATTGAATCGATGCAAGAGGCAGAGGAGATGAGGATCTACAGTAGATGATAGTTCAAGGAGTAGCGGTCAATCGATGCAAGAGGCAGAGGAGATGAGGATCTGTAGCAGAATTCATTATGAAGACTCAACAACCATCTGATCATGTGATCAACAAATTTGATTGGTTCAACGAATGGGATTTATCCCACATTGGAAACATGTTTGAGTTTATATGTGTTTATATGCACAAGATTCACTATGGTTATTCGACGCAAAGGTATTGTGGGGGCTGTAGGTGCTTGGACTCCACGAGAAGTCAGCAGCCTAGAGCTCAGGATGACCTGTGAATCCCCCTACATTTTGGAAGAGGTGACAATGAATAGATATGATGGTTAGAAGAAAGTCTGCAGAAGATCTACGGTTGCAGATCGATCCACAATGTTATAGCACAATCCGCATTTGATTGTAGATTGACGGTCTGGGGTGAACTCACAAATAATTCGACGACCCAAATGAGTCGAGATAAATTGCGGAAGCCGATTTTGAGAAGATAGACGGTGGTGAATGATTTCTGCACAAGAAAAATGAAGATTCAGAAATCCACATTTGATTGTAGATCAACGGTTAGGAGTGAACCCAAAAGGAAATTGACGGTTTAGAAGAAATGTGGAAACAAAGTTGCGGAAGAAAATTGCGGAGGTCCAAAATATGAAAGTGTGATTCCGCATTCTACAACCTGCAAACTGGAAGATCGACAATTAGGGAAGCATTCGCAAGAGATCGATGGTGCGGAAGAAAAATTGTGGAAAGGGAATAAGTAATGTTTGAGATTTTATGAACCCGCAATCTGGAAGATCGACGGTCAGGAAAGATTTTGCAAGAGATTGATGGTGTGGAAGAAAGATTGTGGAAATGAAATTGCAGAATCATTTTAAAGAAATTTGGTAAACCCATAATCCACAATCCACATCTGATCTAAAGATAAATGGCTAGGAAGAGTCCACAATAAATCAATGGTGCAGAAAGTACCTTGCAGAAAGGTAGTTGCAGAAAGGAAATTACAAAAGGACTTGTTAAGAAAAGTCAAAACACACATCCACAATCCGCAATTTGCAATCCAATCTCAGATCAATGGATAGGAAAGATTTTGCATTAGATCAATGGCTCAAAATGGTTGAGGAAAGGATCTATTGTGAAAAGGCAATTGCAGAAGGATTTTTGTTGTAGAAATATCATTTCAAAAAAAGGCAAATTCAGAATAATTTCAGGTGAAGAATTATCATTACAAAGAGGCAATTTTAGTAAGGTTTTATTGCGGAAAGGTATGACTGATAAACCTAACTAGAGTTAAAGAATTGTTAAAGTGAAGAATTGAGTTTTCATGAAGAGGCACAATCTAAGAATGAAAAGGCGCAATGATGAAGAGATGCATTCACATAAAACATGTTAAAAGGTATCTAGATAAAGTGTCGAGTGAAAGAAGTCGTCTATGCAATCCAGATAATAGCAGCAGCTAGAAGCGGCATATACCAATGCCGTGGAGAAGTATTTGTGACAGAGATTGAAGGAAAAAGAGATTTGGAATATTGACAAAAATATATTAGGGTGGCAGGTTGGTGCAAGGGAAAGATACAATCCTGCAAGGGGGTCGTAGCCTCCTTCCAGTAATTGTTGGTAAATAGGGTGTAGTGGCATCCTTTCAGTAGCAACTTATAAAATGAGGGGGTCGTATCCTCCTTCCAGTAGTTGTTGGTAAATAGGGTGTAGTACCATCCTTGTATGTAGAAGCAGACAAAAACTATTTGTAAAATACAATTTTGCAGTAATAAGAAGTATTTGTGGTTTACACAATTGGGCTTCCACGATAAATATGTGTTTTGTGTGTTCTTGTTGTTTATGTGTGTTAATGAATAAATTAATATTGGTTTAAATTGTTAAAAGTTATTAATACTGATTCACCCCCCCTCTTAGTATTGTCCAATATTCCAACACACACACACACACACACACATATATATTCACCTCTTTGCAAAATCATGGCTGCAAAACTGAGCTGGAATTTTGTCCATAGAAAATCTCGAGCCAGAGGTGGCGAGCCATAAATATATATCCCTGGACACTTTAATAGAATGGATTAGGAATCTGGTAAAAAACAAAAAAGGAGTTTCAACAACGTAAAAGGTAGTTCTACTCTCCCTCCCTGTAATTGAAAGCAGATTAGTCTGAAAAGTAGGGCGAGGAAACCAAGTTTGCATGGGATCAGATCCCTATCTAGGAAGTGAAAACATGCACACTCTCTCCCATCTACTAATTTAGGCTCTAAATGATCAGGGATACTTGCACCTTAATCAAGTGGTGGATCAAGCATCTACCAATATTTGGATCCAAGGCTAGAAAACTAAAGCATATATGGGATAGAACAACGAGCTAGGGCCCCTTTGGAAATAATACACCTATGTGCTTCAAAGGTCCTATGCTTGAATCACTAATCGACAGGATTAGCTTATTTGGTCCCATGGGCCAAACAATAGGTATACTCTAAATTTGGGATACAAACAACTCACATCAACAACTCATATGGTTGAAGGAAAATGGTGGTGGAAAAAAGTATGGAAAATACATTGTCCACTGAAATCCAGGATTTTTATGTGGTGTGTCCTCTCAGGAAAAATACCTACTTGGGACCAAATGAAAAGCAAGAAAGTTGGAGGGCCAGGGTGGTGTACCCTTTATGCAAAATGAAGAAACCATAAAGCACTTATTTCTTGATTTCTCGTTCATAAGAAAATATTGGACTGAGATCGTCCATCTCACCAATATTTCGTTGAATTGGATTGGCAACACAGTTGAAGACTCGTGGAAGACATGGCTCAAATCTCCCCAAATAGAGATTTACTGTGCTCTCCCTCTATTGATTATTTGGGGCACATGGGTGGCCCGAAATATGGCAATTTTTCAAGACAATGTCTCCAGTCCAAATTGCATCGCCCAAACCAATTTGGATATCCTTTCTCACTTTTCCTAAGAAAACAATTAGTCAGTCCCCAGAACCATCAGAGAGGAAACAATAAACAAACTCATGCCTTGGGCATACTTTGATGGTGCCTCAAAATATGGTCACTACGGGGGGGGGAGCAGTCCTCTTCCTACTTGAATCCCACTTCTTCCAAATTGAACTGGGACTTGGTCGGGGCACAAACAATTTCGCATAACTTCTCACTTTGAAACTTCTCCTCACTTTTTATAGGGAAAGGAATTGTGCTCATATTCAAATTTTTGATGACTCAATGCTAGTCATAAATTGGATAAATAAAGTTCAACTTTTCCACAATGTATTTTTAAATACTGTGCTTGCAGATACTCAACGGATTTTGGAAGAGTTTGACTTATTCCAGTGTCATCATGTTTATAGGAAACGTAATACAACTGCAGATCAACTTTCCAAAAAGGGGATAAACCTCACACAAGGCCATTGGAAGATCACTTAATACAACAATGACTCCTTCCACGACTTCTACCACATGCCTTTCTTAGAAGGGCCATGACCAAACTAAGAAGCATCAAATAGTTTTCGAACTCTCTATAGTTTTTTTTTCTAGAATGGATAACAAGACACGACTTTGTGTCTATCTTTGGTGTTTCAAAAACACTTTTTGTCTCTGATTGCAAGCTAATTCAGGGCTCTCTGAGAAGAACATTATTTCTATGCTCTTATGGTTTTAGAAACAACATTGAAAAACTTTTGGTTTTTTTTTTGTCATCTCTTTTTGACAAAATGGCCATTAAGCATCTTCAGGAAAGGGCTAGGAAGATCCTTTCTGCAACATGTAATTTGATTACCAATTAATAAAATTACATTTTTTTTCTTTGGAACATATATATATATATATATATATATATATATAT